>JALBZB010000609.1:0-22254 GCA_038050625.1 Pythium sp. MPC-2022a | reverse complement strand
TTCCTCAATGGTCGAATCGCCTCTTTTTAGTTTTTCCTTTCTCAAATAACCCTATTCGCCTCCTTTTTTTAAAACTCGCTTTGTGCGCTATCACCTCGAATTATTTGCACTTTAAACTTAGATTATCATCAAAATGAAGCGGCATTTTGAATGAAAGGCACAATATCTTATCTCTTGATATGGATTGGAGTAAAGGTTACCGTACTCGGTTCCACCGACGCAAGTCCACACGCAGGTAAAATCCTCAGTACAACATCCTCGGAAAAACCACGTTCTATCTTGAAAATTGACCAGTCTTTTTTGGCCCAAGTAGTCCACAAAAAAGGTTACAAAAGGTTACACAGGCTACGAATTGAATTTTTGTATTACCCTTCAAACCTGAACCGGTTCAAAATCTTGAACACGTCTGCATACTTTATCCAAGTACTTTCTGTTTCAAGATTGCGCAACATTTGAACCAGGGTTACAGAGCAGTTTGCACAATTCAGAACAGAATTTAAACTTGCAATCTGTAAGGAGCACTATAATAAACTGTCAGAATTGTGAAACAACCCGCGGGTCAAACCCGTTTCTTAAGAAAAAAATTCCCAAAAAACGGATTTCGAACTCAGCTTGGGTTTTCCCCCATCAAAATTAGTACGGGTCAAAAATTGGAAACCCGTTTTTTTAGGCTGACCCATTTTCTGTGGCAGAAGAATCGATTGGTGATGGCATGTGTACCTAGGTCACAAGCCAGGCTCGCATACCGTCACCAATCAATTTGCTGCTGCCACAAACTGTCCCACATTTGTTTGTAAAGGGTCAATTGTACTGAGTTTTTACAAATATTGTAAATTTGTTTGTTGTTTACAGTACTTCAACATCCGTCAAATCGTGTTGTGTCTTCAACACTAGGGTCAACTATTTGGTCAACTATATCTTTTGCAGCTCTTTCCGATACTGTAGTATGAAATTGTTCTCTGAAGAAAGTGCCAAATTGAAAGTGTTGGCATGCGCTTGAACTGATGATCGGGTGAAACCGGTCCATATAATTTATCAGAGGTCCACCCGGTTCTGCACTGGTCAAAACCCAAATAATTTTGACCACTGACCCAAATTCTGGGTCAAATAGTAGAGTTGTTATCAAATGGTGGACTTCCTCAAACTCCCTCGGAGTTCGATCTTTTAGTTCGAGCTGCTTCACAGAAATTCGAACACCGTCGCACTGGGAGTGAGTGTTTTCTTTCTTTTTCAAAAAGTGAAGTGGGAATGAACGTCCTTTTTACGCGCCGAGCGCTTCCAGCAACGCACTGAAGACCGCAAGACCATTATTAGTAACCATGCGTGTGAGCGGTTCACTCACTGCTCGCGAAGAACGGCGGCACACGCGCGTGTTGAACTACCGCTACACTTGCAGAGGAGATCCGCTCCTTTCGCGCTGAAGGTGAGACGATCCGCGCAATCGCTAAGAAAGTGAAGACGCCATCCGCTCAAGTCTTCTTCCGCACCGTTAAGCCACGGGATCTCCGGAGCTAGTGCAGATCCCCCGCGGTTGTCACCAGTACTGACGAGCATACCAAGTGTAAGGGTGTTTGAGTGGGTGGCTCATGGCATTTGCAGTATCGCTATCCTACAAGAAAAATGTCGGGATGGGTGCTGAAGCAAAGATGCCAGGCAACGATCCAACAGCAACCTGGTATTGTACATGCAAGAGCGGCGGCTCCACACCAACCGGTTATTTGGATTAGATCAAGATGGGTACTTCATGATCCCGTATGACTGGTACAAGTGATGGTTCAGATAAGACTCTATATCCTGATATGAAACTTTTTGAGCTCCAGAGTCATGCCGCGTGGGAGACGATGTCTCGGTCTCCAAGTCCCCAGACGTCGAAGAGAACGCTCATTCGGTCCACGTCGCTCGGATAGAGCGCTTGTAAAGCAGGGTGCGCGAGCGTCTTGAAGCCCTCTACCACCAGAGCCTCCAGGATTGCCGTGTATTCAGCAAAAACGCGTGATTGAGAAGCTGGTTCTGGTGCGTTTGTACTCCATTGTAAGTTCTTTTGTTTATTTTTCCATGGCAAGAGTAGAAAATGACAAGACGATGCCTTCTGTCAGCACGTGTTGTTAAAATATCAACAGTCATGCAGGACGTGCAGGTTTTCTCTACCTGCTGATTCGCGTTCGTTGTGACGATCTGGCGCAGCTTCATCTCTGCTGCGGCTTTGTTGATCAACGTTGGTGAGAGTCGGAGCCAGTGGAGGAAGCCGCCAAGCTAAGATCATAACAGCAAAAGTGAGAAAGGCAGCAAGTAGACGAGTGAATGGTTGGGGCAACTAACTCTAAATGCGAAATCACCAAAGAGTGACTATGTTTGCGCACCTTTGTGGACGCTTGTGCTTGATGATCATCGGCCTGGTGGAGCAGCTCTGCTGCTGTTGTTGCTGAGTTTCCGCAGGCTGAATTTGAGCCAGAGCTGCTGCAGCTTTGATGGAATTCAAAGTGAGCGCGAGCGATGAACTCGAAATTGTCCATGCGAGGCAGTAGAAACTGCAAAATGGTTGGCGAAGCGAATTTCAACGGAGCGTCACATTCGTCATCTTCTGCACACACAGAGTTGGCGTCTAGACCGTTGTCTCCATCGCACAAACTCCTGGTTGGAAATATTGAGAGCAGATACACGAACATCGTCAGGATCCTGACTTTGTTTTCCAAAGCGGTCGTCGAAAACTCAAGAGAAATCACAGACCTACGCCTGCCAAAGGGGAAAAGGAATTCAATGACAAAGCGCTGCAAAGGATTGTAGCAGCACTCTGGTGAAACCTGGTGATCGTGATGGTTCGCTGTTGCTAAAGCAATTGAGTAGACTTCGGATCCCAAATGGTCAAGAAAGAGATAGAACTGACCGCCAAATACGAAATTGGAGCCACACAAAGCTCTCAGAACTCACTACACCAGTAAAGATGAAATAGCCATGAAATCCATGGTGGGCTCACCTCGCAGAAGCTCAAGCACGACGCAGAAGCAGAAGCAGAATGCATCGATTTCTCCAGTAAGTGCAGCAGCTTCATTTCCATTTCTAAAGGATGGAGAGAGCATGCGTCAGTCAGTTAGTGCATCAAGTGCATTTGCTATACTACTTCAAATCAGAGGGGGGTAAATCAGGTTACCCGGTTCTGTGACTCTCCCAAGGGTGTCGTGGAGTCCGCAGTCTGCGCAAAGTTGAAGCAACTGATCAAAGCGCACGCCAGCAGTTTCCCTGAACTCCCCCTGTGTGCTGTAGCTTTTGAATACGCTCCAGATGAATTCCAGGACCTCCATTGACGCAAGAACTCGGATTTCACTTCCCAATGGACTCTTTCGTAGCTTCAGCAGCTCTTTTACCAAGTCATGATGCTGAGCTTCTAGTACCACCAGCTTCGGCCATTCTGCAATGTCCTGCGGTGCAATTGTACGAAGTCGCAGCTCCAGGAATCGCCTGCGTACGCACTGGGAATGATGAAAATACCAAGTCATTCACATAGCGTTAATCACATTACTCCGAGACCCACATCAACCAATTTCCAACATGGAACAAACAAATGGTTCGCCAAAACACACGCACCAGAAACTCAGAGAGAGTGGCAGGAGGAAGCCTCAGGTCCAGCCCATGTGTGTGCTCATCGATAGCCACTGCGTCGTCCATATCGAAGAGACCGCCAGAGGTTTCTTTAATGAGATTAGGCGGATCGCGTGAAGTCACTTCGGTTCCTGACCTCTCCTCAACTGAAAATGGGTCATGTAAATTTGCCAGCAAGCGAGGTGGATCTTCGCTGTCCTGTCGAGCTACTGCTCCGTAGCTTCGGCGGCGACTTTTGCTACTGCGAGTCCGCGATGGATTACCATCGACAAAGAGCCGCGCTTGGCGGGTTCGAGAGCAGAAATCGCCCGCGAGCGCTCGCCTCTCAGTCGGTGGGTGGAAGAGTATTTCGCCAAAAACTTTGTGCAGCTCCTCTAGAGATTTTCTGCTTCGTCCAGGATCGTGTGAGCGGGTGCTGAGGAGGCTTGAAATCCGATCCAGGTACTTGAACATCGCCTGAACGAGCTTTCTCTTTGGTGGAGTCAGCTCTTTCACCACCAAGGCCTCAAAGCGCCAGATGTTGAGCTCCGACTGCACATCCGATGCGCCGCTGCTGTCACTCGCGGTAGCTGCGATTGCGTGAGGGATGTCAGTGACGACAACTGGGTGGTAGAGCGACTTGAACGGCACCAGCGGCTCGAACACGGTTGTCATCACCTAAGGGATTCGAATACACCAGTGCACGCACAGTAAATCCTACTTATAGAGAAAAAAAAACCCAGGGATAAATAATTTACACAGACACACACTTGACATACCTGCTTGAAAGCACTCACAAGTGAATACGGAGAGCTCTGAGTCAATTCAAGTGGCTCGTGCCGACAGATTTTCTCCAAGAGTAATCGCTCTTCGGTGTCGTCGGCGACAACGGAAGCCAGGGAGAGATCTAACATTGGGTGCGTAGTACTCCGTTCGTCTCGCGCAGTGGTGATGAGAAACTCGACCAGCAGACTGAGTTCCAAAGCGAAAGTGTCGTCTATGGGTTGGAGCCTTGTAGTCGAATCGTGCTGTTGTGATGGTGGTTGTGGTAGAGACCGTGTCAGTTTCCGACGACGTGCCCTCACGAGACACTTGCTCGCCCAGAACACTGCAAGAAATGGTGCGCTGGAGACCGGATTCTCGCTAATTGCCGAAGATGTGGTCGAGATTATCGAGTCCCGTTGGGTATTTTGCTCATCAGTCTGGGAATCTGGTGGACCATCTGGTCGGCTGAGAAAACGCTGCATCTCATTAAAGAGAATGGCTTTGAAGTTCCTTGTGCCTGAAGACAAAATAATAGTCTTAGATGCGCATTGTGACACTGGACAACGACAAGACAGGCATTCTTCCTTACCTTGAGACTCGTTACCAATGAGGCAACGCGCGATCACATCCTCCAGCGCGTGCTGATCTGTTTCGCACACTAGAGCGAATTGCATGCACTCCTGGATTAGCAGAAGCAGTTCTCGTCTTGGCTCATCCAGCTCTTCGAGAGTTGCTCGCACCACTTCACGAAAATCAGTCTCAGTTGACCCTTTCATGAGCTCAAGAGCGTCGACACCAAGCAATGGCTCAACATGGCTCCTGAAGAAGTCCCTGACAAAAAGTGCAAGCGTGAGCACAGAGAAAGACTCGAGCGGGAGGAAGCTGAGGCTCTTGCCTGCGTGAAATCGCAGGAGCTGGCTCAGGACTCTACTCTCATCGTCGCTGCGACTCGGACGCTCAACAAAGAGCCCTCGCTTGTCCTGCGGTGACTCGATGATCACTGTCAGCAGTCGCTGCAGCACAACCAAGTCGGAAGGCGACAGCGGATCGCGAGTCTGTGTAGCTGGGACGTCGGCAGCGGTATTCAGAGGTGGAGATAAAGCAGCAGCTAAAGTCGGCGACCTGAGTCCGGACAAGCCCATCATCCTCGTCTTCGTTGGAGACAGTCTCTGAATCGTCTCTTTGACTGACGTGAGCAAGGCAGCGCCTGCTACAAGAGAGATTCGTCGCGATGGCGTCTGAATGAAGGTGCTGATTGAGACTGACGACTTTTGCTGGGAATTTCGCCTTGTTGACGAAGTTGTAGGAAGAGTTTGGTCGTCTGGAAGGCCTTGGGGAATTCGCTGCAAAGCTACAGGGGCTTCACTGTCGCTGTGGTCGATGCTGAGTCGTGCTGAGGCGCGTTGATACGGATCCTTCTCTCTGCTACTCGTCCTTTCCTGAGTTTGCGCAGTAGTCCTTTGAGTTTCAATGCCTGCGTCGTCTTGCTTTCGCAGTAGCTCTGGCGCGTTTTCAACCAGAAAAGCGGCAATTAGTAGACGACTCGACGCTGTCTCGAGCAGCTCTTGTGCTTCCTCTGACGGGCGAGCCAAGAGTGCACCAAGAGCTTCTCCAGTGGCTGTTGGTAGGTTGTTTACGCCCTGAGCGCCGCCTTTGAGCGCCAGCTTGTAGAGAAGCAGCAGGATGGATTCGAAAAACCCGCGGCGTTCTGGAGCCATCGCGTCCACAATACCACGAATCGCCAGACAGCCAGTTGATACTGATCGATTGGCTCTAAGGCTTTGTAGGCTTGCCACCAAGTCCTGGAATTTATCATAGGGCAACAGAGGTGCATAGCAGTCCTGCAGCAGGTGACGCACCGCGATGCTGATCGATCTGGACGAGTACGAGCTCAGCTTTGGTGGCAAGTCGCCTTGCTTGACACTTTTCAGCAGACTCCGCGTCTCGTGTGTCTTGCCCTCGAGCAGGAAGAGCTTGTCCTTGTGCAGCTTGTGCTTGAGCAAGTGGTCGACGAGATACTTTAGTATCAAGCTGGTCTCGACTGGGATCGGCGGCAGGAACTTGGGCTTCTCAACTGCTGCTGCTAGTTGGGCTTTGATGGTGCTGGCGCTTTCGTCACGCGACGCGCTGCTGCTGGCTCGCCAACTGCGCGCCCGGGACCGCATCGACACAGCGATAGTGGGGCTGAGGTCGCGTGGTTGTCTCCAGCTTGTCGTGTCGGAATCTTGTACCAAAGTTAGTATCTAGATGGATTGATACCAGGAAGGCTAGCGGCTCTTCACGCACCTTGTTAACGGTAATCTAACGTCTGATTGAGACACCAACCAAGTAACTGAGCCAGTCGCTGGTGCTTCGAACGCAAAAAAGATACCAAAAACAGTTAGACGTCCCGGCTAGAGAATTCGAGAGCATGTATGAGCTTGGGATTCCAGATGCGAGCATTACTGTAATTGGGGTTCTATGGATATCGGACAACATTGTTGACTGGGGGTCACATCAGTCCTCTAGGCTTCTGACTGCAAGGCGCGCTCGATCTCGACTGCTTCTGTGTACGCCTAAACAAAGAGCAAGCACATCCACAACGAACAGTTCATTAGATTCCGTCAAGTTCATCCCAAAGCCCCTACTTGATCACAAGCATCCGTACCGTGTGCAGAATGTCGGCCACTTCGTCCATGCGCAAGAGAAACAGCTCATACGTGACGGCCTTCACCGCCTGCTCTTGTTCTTCCTGCGTTTGATCCTGGTTTCCAGGCAGAAACCGGGTCTGGAGCGCCTTTCCGATCACTTCGTCGCTTTTCCAGAGCTCGAGCGACCGCTTCGCCTTGGCATGGGTTACCGTTGCTTGAGATGCTGCCGACGCGAGTACTAGAGAGCGGCGGTACTTGCGCCAGATGTGCCACGCGGTCTTGACGTGCTCTCTCCCCAGGCGGTCTCGTAGTGGCGCAGTGACCACTGAGTCGTTCTGTGACGAGGACTGGAGCAGGTGCCACGCACAGCGCCGATTGAAGCGGCGGCCGAAGAGACAGAGTGATCCTGATGCTGCTGTTGCTGTTGGCTCCGTGTGGTGGCACTCGCTCTGTTGGTCTTGTGCCGCGGCCTTTTCGATGCAAAAGAACCACTTCTTGGCGGTCGTCGCGTGCGGGAACGACACAAACACCTCGGCGTAGGCAAACCCCATCTGTCTCGCAGTCTGTTCCATCAGCTCCACGTATTCGATTGTAGGCGGGTACACTTGGAACACCGCGCGACCGCCATGGTTGCTATCGCAACTACTGACGACCAGCTGCTTGTGCAACGAAGCAAAGCAGGTCTCAAGCCCCTCACGCGTGAGCCACTGGAGCATCGAGATGCTGATCGCGGCGTGGAACACGCGGTTGCGCAGTGGGAGCCTCTGTGCTGCATTGCCACGATAGAAGCCCGCACGCTGCATGCAGAGCGCGCCGTATTGCGATGCATGAGCAGCATCATTATCCTTCGCTGTATCGTTGGAGTTGTCCGCAGTGGCGGTGAGCGACAGCATAGATGCGCTGATGTCGAACGCCAGCGTGAAGCCCAGCAGGCCATGCTCCAGCAGCCACTCATTCGCCGCGAGCGTGCTCAGCCCTGATCCTGCACCAAGGTCCAGCAGCATCCACAGCTCTTCATCACTACTGCGTTCCTTGTTGTCATCCTCATCTGATGGTCGCAACGGCGTCGTCCCGAAGCGCAGCAGCTCGAGCGCGTGGCGTGTGAGGTCCTTCTGGATGGCGGCGTTCGCCTGTGTCGTGTAGCTTGCAGACTGACCTTCATCGTAGAACGTGGACGCCGCTGCGGACGACGACGAGCGAGCCGCGCCGGCGCGGTCCTCCGGTCGCGCGCACTTGAAAGGCATGCTCGTCGTCCAACAATGGTCACAACGTCATTCGAAGAGCTGTCAGCTTTAGCCCATTTTTAAGCTCATTTTTGCGTGGGCTCATTATTCCATGATTTTCTGAGAATCTGTGAGAAACCAGCCTCTCTTAGAATTTGTACTGGATGTATGGTTCTCATCGATTGCAGAATGACCGGAAGGTTACGATCGCAATTCTGCAATCGATGAGAGCCATACATCCAGTACAAATTCTAAGAGGCTGGTTTCTCACAGATTCTCAGAAAATCATGGAATAAAAGTATCCCGATAGACATTTCTGAAGACTCTGTTTTAAGAGGAGTGCATCATGGTTTTACAATTCTGTAACCTCCGATTAATCGGAGGTTATATAACGAAATTGGATAATCAAGACTCTTTTGATTCTCTTAAAGTCACTCTGATAAAAGATAAATATTTAAAAATGAATCGACAAATAAGTAGGACCAGAAATTGTACAGATCGGAAGTGTCCTTTTTTGTCACTATGATAAGGAGGGGATTGATCATTTTAACAAGGTACCTGTATATCCGGATGTCATATCCAGGAAACTTGGTTATATAAAGGGGGCCACTTCAACATGATAATCAGCACAGCCACGAACCGAAATGGCGATATCGGACGAACGCGCTGACTTTGTAAGCATACGTTCAACCTGCTCGTAATAAATGAGCAAGACAGCAAGTCAGAAAATATATTAGTCTTGAAATCTTGCTCGTTTGGTTTGGCACGAGACCCAAGCGATCGATGAGAAGCGGTCAACGCAGTTGCGGCTGAAACCAGATGCGAGTCTTGGCGTGATTGGGTTAACAGTTTCGATCGCGCAAAGTGGCGATCATGAATTCCACTTCGCCATCTTCGGGAGCTTCGAGCTTTCGAGCTCTTTAGACAAGACAGACTACATAAAATATATCTATATAAAGGTTGACAGCTCGAGCCGAATAACTTGTGAAGTGAACAGTTTTAAATACGGGATATGGCTTCATTTGGATTCTAATCAGGGACATGGCTACATTATGTTTTTCTCTACCACAAACTAACTCTACTTTAGGTACCTCTACAGTACTTGAGAAGCTACGCCGAGGAGACCCGGAAGATTGAGTCGTTGTTCGGCGACACGTCGATCTGCGTCTCCTGGATGCTCACGCCGGGAATCCCACCTGTGTACGCGTCGGCGGCGAACGCGTCGGGGTTGAACCAGTAGATGCAGCACAAGCAGGGGGAGCACACGAGCGCGAGTGCCAGCGCGAATGGCGCGAGCAGCAGGTACCCAGATGCGCAGAGACACGTCGTGAACGCGTTGCGATAGGTCGTGTGGAACATCTTCGTGCACGGCACGCAGCAGCAGCAGAGCACGGTGAACGCCACTGCGAGTACGAACGCCGGCGGTCCGAACACCAGGAAGAACAGTCCGCGCAGCAATTTCATACACACGGTCTGGCTCGTCGACTGCTCCTCCACTTCTGCCATCTGATTGCCGGGGCATCCGCGAATATTCCACCACTGCGGAGTTCACAATAAGAGATCAGGTGAGTACATCGATAGCTGCACATAGAGATTGATATGTATATCGTGGTTGTTACCTGGAAATGCTCTGGGAAGACTGTATCGTCGATGATCTCACGACAGATCCAGCAAAAGCTGGTACTGCACACGACACACTTCATCTGATTACAGCCACCTGCATGTATTCCAGATAACCAAAAGAGTTAGTTAGCCTCATTCATAAGAGATGGGAGACAACACGCAACGATATACCGAACTCGAGAGGCACGCACCGATCTTCTCTACAAAGTTGTTGCAGCCGGGACACGGTTTGGAGATCTCGTTGATCATCGCGTGGTTGAGCTTCTCGATCGCCACGATCTTCTTCTCGTACTCGGCGCACGACCGTCCGCGATGCGCAGTGCTATGCACGAAACAGAACTCGCCGCCGCACTCGTCGCAGATACACTCGGGGGCTTCGCTGCCTTTGTACACCTGCGAGTAGTCGCAGAACGGACACTGCCGAGCGTTTTCATTCTCCTTGTTGAACTTGAACTTGAGGTATTTCTCCCACGAGTCCTTGGAGACCACAGCCCGTATATCTTCTGGTACGATCTCTGCTGAGCACGCTGGCTCGCCCTCGTTCTCATGGAAACACGTCGGATACACTTGCCCTTCGCTGATCTTGAACTGCAGGTAGTTCTCCAGACAGGCTTCGCAGAACAGGTGACCGCACTTGCTCAGTCGGAAGGATTTGCCAAGCGAGACGTACTCGAAGCAGATCTGGCACATGAACGTCTCCTCCATGGACAGTCCCAGGTAGCTCACCACGGAGCGCAGGAGGTTCGGCACGGACTGCGAGAAGCTTCCGCTCGCGCGTTGCAACGTCGGTATGGAATCGCGATTACCGTCACCACCGCCGCCACTACCCGACCGACTCCGCGTACCACGACCGCTACCACCTCCGCCGCCACTATTTCCTGTTGAGTACAATTCGCTGTCGCGGTCGTTCGAGCCGATGAATGCGCGCATTGTGCGTCCTGAAGCTGCTCGCACAATCCGAGAGAAATTCGCCCAAGACGTGTCCTCTTCGCCCTCGACAGACATGCGCTGGTTGTGATACGACCTTCCTGCCTTTGTGCTGTTGCTCTCGAGCATCGGGACGTCGCTGATGGATATCCGGAGCTCTGTACTGGAGCTGGAGCTCTCCAAGAGAATTTCATCACCGGCGCCACCACTGCGTAAATTGTCATGTTCGAGGGGAAGATTCGTGATCGCGACCTCGATGCGCACGAGATGCGCGTCTGCTCGTCCGTCCCACTTCTCTGGATACCTGACCCGCTGCTCCTTGAGCTGGTGCACGAGCCACCACCACTTTGTGCGCTCCTCTTCGCCGCGGAACGCCTGCTTGCTCTTGAGCTTTTGCTGCAACTCTAATAGAAATAAATACACGTCACCCACTTTGTCCAGTTGCATCGAGTCCACAGACAGTCGATCGCTGCTGACAGTGCTGCTCTCTTGACGCAAGTAGTGCTGCTGCAGGTGATCCGTTAAGGAAGCAGAAGATGCCATCATCACCTGCGCATCGGTGGTAGACGGTGTCCGCGCTATGGACTCGCTTTCTGACAGCGACGCGGACACGGACACGGTCGACGCAGAGGACGGCAGCGACGTCGATACCCACGCGAACTCGGACACAGACGCGCTCTCGAACGCGTCCAGGAACGCGCGGATTTCGCGCTCCACGGCTGGTGTCGTCGCGTCAACCCGTGCCGCTTTGGATGATGATGATGATGATGACGACGCTGCTGGTGCTGAGTCAATACTGTTGTCCTGCGGCAGTGGAGGTGCAGGTGGTGCCACCACTAAAGACGGATCTCGGTGGCGCAGATTTGCTTCTGCGGTCTCCGCGAGTAATGCCAATGGCGGCGCTCTTCGTGTTGACGCCATTTCTTCTTCGCCGACTCTTCCTGCTTTTCTTAGGACTGACGGGCGACTGAGGTTTCGCTCGAATCAGTCGTGGGTTGAGTTCACTCATAAAATGCGCTGTCTGTGCATTCATTTTGATGATTTATGTACTTTTTTGTGGAAGAAATCCGAAAACTGTCGATTAGTGAAATAATTCAAGGCAGTTCATTTAAATTTCGAAATAACTGCAAGATGCAATTATTTTGCATTTGAATTTTTAGTATAAAAGTCCTAATTCTTATTGATCTTGAATGTTGAAACATCCTCGCAGTAACAAAGGAGCACTCATTTCCAAAAGATGTTGATCAGCGGACACACCGAATGGGCCGAGGTGACGCTCGCGCCAAAGGCCAGCAAGGCGAACCTGCTGAAGCATGGTACGTAAGACCACATACATGCACGCTCTGCTGCATGCGCGCGATTGCTGGAGCTTGAGTATATCGGCTCACCTGACTATTTCTGTGTGAAATGAATGCACGCGTGCAGCGTATCATCCAACGCTGCGGATGGCTGCGATGCCTCAGGCAGGCTCTGTTGTCATCGCGCGCTATGGAAGCAGCACAGAGGCAGGCGAAAACCAGCAATCCTTCTTCGATGAGGTCATGGAGCATCCACTGGACCACGTCAAGCTGCACGAGAAGCATGAGGACACTACGGTACGACATTGATCCCATGCAGTTAGGTTTACACGCCAATCTGCTGGAGCTAAAAAAGTGTGAGCCAACCAACCTCTTGGTGGTTGTTGTTATGTTATGTAGGACTCAAAGGGCGCGCATGTTTTCCACTCTGTGGCGTGGTCGAGTGGGAAAACGGGCAGGAACCTGCTCGCGATTGCGAGTAATGACCGCGTCGAGATCTGGGAAGTCGCCAATGAGACGTACGTGCCATTCCATTGCTCATGCCTCCCTCAAGCCATTCCAACTCTATGGGCATTCATAATTCACTTATATTTTGATACATGAATGTCGCTGTGACGCAGCCATATCCGCGCAAGTCTGGTAAAGTCCATCTCAGCCCTTCAGAACGTCCGCGGCATCATGTGGAGCCCTATTGCCGATTTGCTATTGGTAAGGCTTGAGCGATTGTTCTCTTGATGGGCTGTCTAATGAGCGTCACCAATTTGACTCACGCTGTTTACTTGCTACACTGGCGAATAGAGCTATTCAGATAAAGATCTCGTGCTGGTTGACGCTCTCAACCCGCCGCGCTGCATCTTTTCGCTGCCTGCAGAGCGTCGACAGATTTGGAAATCGTGCTCATGGAGCCCGAACGGACTGTCGCTCACAGCGTGAGTAGTCTCACCAGGCGGCTATATGTAGTTTACCTACGAATACTGACTGTGGGAATCTTTGTGTATGCGCGTATCGATATGCAGTGTGTCGAGCTCCACAGTCTTCGATCTGTCTTGGAGTAGCAGAGACGCAGTGGAGACCTTCGCTGAACCAAAAGTCGATCTCTTCCAAGTGGATCTAGCTCAAAAAGCTGCTGGTGAGGGAAAGTTTGGCGCAATCGCTGCTGTGGTGCGCGTGTCTCCGGGGGTGTGCGTACTGGCGACCGACACGCCGCTCGTGTTCCAAAATGCGTCGCCTTCTGCTGCTATCTTAACAACATCGAGTAGCAGCGTCTCGATCCAAGAGGTCAACAGTAGCAACACAAACAACAGCTTGTTGCTGAGAACTCGCGATCCAAAGCCCTCGCCAAGCTCTAGTCTGTTGATGGAGACGAGATCGTCCTCTTTCTCCTCCTCCAAGTCGGCAATGCCCTCAGATTCGATCCTTGACCTCACGTCGCTGCGTGTCACTGCGTCTTCGAGCATGATGAGCTCGCTCCAGATTCTCAACCGCCCGCAGGTATGAGCCATTACTTAGATGGTGTATTTTGAACCTAATGGTCGAGTTCTTGAAATGCTCATTACTGCATCTTTGTTGACTTCCTAGGAGCAAAGCCCAGAACAAGCATCGAGTCATCCACGACCGACTTCCCACGTACTTGTTCTCACGCGACAGACCAATGGAGAGGAGGTCAAGGGATGGCAGCTAGCGACCAGACTGGTTGTCCCCAACCTGCCAACGCCGGATATGCTCGTTGTCCAGGTGATTGAATGAGCGTTTGACATAGTTTTCAACAACAACAAATGCCATTCTCAATTGACTTTGGTTTCCTCTAATATTTGCTTTCTTTGTATAGGACTTGCGCGTTATCGTTGGAAGCACCTTGACGAACCGCATCATGGTGGCGCACATGAGCAAGTCCGAGTCCGGTTGGGAGGCCTCCGTGACGGGGGAACTGGTACGTTTGATCTTTTCTAAGCATTGCAGGTGCATTTCTTCACAGCTTTTGAGTTAATCTAACGATGCCTTTGTGTCATGGCAACATACGCAGGAGCTCCCGTCAAAGCACGTCTGCAGAGGGCTTTTTCTCGGCGAGCGCTCTCCATTCCTGCAAGTCGCGTCCGCAGAGAAAGTGAAAAAGTCGGTATTCTTCCATGCGACCGCCCCCGGACCGCAGCAGATCCAGCTCTCCAAGTTCAAAGTCCCTCGGCGTCCGCAAGCTGCCAAGCCTCTCATTGCTTCAGAGAGTCCAATCGATACAGCCACTTCGAGTGAATCGGCGGAGGCGAAGAACACACTTGACCGCAACGTAGACAACACCACGAAGAGTGCTGCGCACACGGAGAAAGAGCAGCATCAGCAATCTTCCGACGTACTGCTCGCCACCATTGTCGCAAAGCTGGACGCGATGCAGATGCAGCTGAACACGCGCTTCGACGGCATGCAGACGCAGCTGGAGCAGTTGACAAGTCGCATGGCGCAATTAGAGAGCAACAGCAGGTTGCAGTAGACAGAGAGGCTGGGTCAGAAACCCAGCAGCGCCAGCAAGCAGCATCAGGCGGTGAGGTCATTTTGCGCCAAGAAGCACTTCCGGATCAAGTGAATCTGATGATGTTATAAGAGTGTCGTCATTTACCATCATTCCGTCAAAGAGAAACTGACAGGCTGAATCACAAAAACGGGTTTAGGTTGGCCCATAGAACCCGTTTCTGTTCTGTTCTGATCAGGCTCAGAATGAGATGAGTCTCATTTTGAAAGGAGAGGTGACCATGATTTGCTTCCATCAAGAGGCTCGAGCTGATACCTTGTTGAGCCTGTTCAAAGTCCGACGATCTCTTTCTTCTAAAATGAAGAAATCTGCGAAAATGGGCTGTCATGTTCGATCGCGTTCGAACCCGCGGGTTGGATTCATGGAAAAAGCAAGTGGATTTTGTGACTACGATTCATTTTTGAATTGCCAGATAAGTCGCCACGTCAGAATCTTTAAATCGTTTTTTCAATTCAAAAATGAATCTCGTAAATTCTGCGAATAAATTTTGTCCGTAATCCAAGGTTTTCAAAATGAATTGATACTCCCTGGCTTTAGCAATCTGTTCTCTTTGTGACTAAAAATGTGCGTCTGTCCCACAAATTCGAATGTTTGCGCCAGCAAGCGAGCCAAGCATTCGACATTGAAACCCAAATCAAGCACCCTATTCCTACAAATTGAATTGCGATAGCTCCACTATTGTTTTGTATCGGGACCACACCCACATCATCTCTATATTAATTGTGTCGGACAAAATTTGCGATCGTCGCCGGTTCTGCGATGGCGATCGTTTCAAACCTCACTTCTCAAAACAGACTCAAGAAGACAAGACAAGAAAGAAGACAAGAAAGAAGACAAGATGGGCCGCTCCCGTTCCTCCCGTTCCGCCCCAGCGCCAGCGCGCCGCGCGCCTGCCCCATCGCAGCCAAAGCGTCCAGCGCCAGCCCCAGCGAAGACGCAATCGGCGCCAGCGCCAGCCCCAGCGCAGCAGAGCCAGGGCGGCGGCATGTTCGGCGGTCTGATGGGCACGGTCGCCTCGGGCATGGCCTTCGGCACCGGCAGCGCCATCGCGCACCGTGCGGTCGGTGCGGTCACGAACTCGTTCGGCGGCTCGTCGGAAGCCGAGCAGGAGGCGCCAGTCGTCCAGGCGGCCGAGCCAGCGCAGGACCAGCCACAGGTGTGCTTCCGCGACCAGAAGGCGTTCCTCGACTGCCTCAACGTGAACCAGAACGACATCAGCTCGTGCCAATTCTATTTAGACCAGTTCAACCAATGCAAGCAACAGAGCGCGTACATGTAAGGCGCGTGAAGCAGAGAGCTTCTTCTCGTGCTGAGCAGTACTGCGGAGAAGATATCTCTTCGCGACTCTGAAGCCCGCCGCCCGCCACAGGTTTTGCTTTTTTGATTCGACTCTTCGCTCCTCTCCATTCCAGTTTTCAAGTTCTCCAGCGTATCGATAGGAGAACACGACGAGTGATACAGCGAGATCCCGACGCGTGAAGCTTTTGTCTCCAGATCGATGCTCCAGCCTCTGTGAAGACAGATGACAGGTGCAGGGTTCCAGGAATCAAGGTATAAACAAGAGTCTTCGCATGTCGCTTTGAAAGTGTTGACGACACGATGGGAGAATGAGAAGCGGAGTAGAGAAAGAGAGAATCGAGGACGAAAGGCAAGAGCTGTGGCGAAGTGGTCATTTAGAAATGTGTATTGGATTAAGAAAAAACAGAGACCGCAAGGTTTAATCGAGAGAATGAACTATGCAGAAGGAGAAGTTCTCTTGTCACGCGGAACTCGATTGTTGCGCATTGCGTGTGATAAAATAATCCCCCCCGGGCATCCATTCTCTTGTGCAGGTGTGTGCTTGCATTTGGGAAACCTGCGAGGATGACGATGGACGGATGCGTGGTCATTTGAATATCGCTGTGTTTGAGGCAAAGAGAAGTTTCCAAGCCGACGATGACGCTGATGGACGTGGCCACCAGGACCTCACTGTTCTTTCGCAGGCGACATCTTTCTCAGCCCGCAGCTCCTGTGTTCTGATACTTCCAGTCGCGCAGAGCACCAGCTGGTCAACTGACCATCAGGCTGTTGGTGCACCGCATCCCGCTGTTGAAAATGCGCTGTTCCGCGTGACAAGAAACACACCATCATTCACATCCACCAACCAGCCGATCCATGCAGAAAGGAAACCGAGAGCCCTTCTTGAAGTTGATCGATCAATCTCTCGCACGCCACTCCCAAATGTTACGTAGCCAGCCAGCCATTCATCTTTGTATCTGTGGATACACAGATGGATGGATGTGGGATAGACAAAAAGCAACAACGCCAACTCGGTGATACAAAGTTGACTATAATTCAAAAACCAGGTGACGTTTGGACAGACAAATTGAACCACCATGAAGGCGCAGATGCTGGCGCTGCTGGGTCATTCGAAAGAAATTCGGACGAAGACTGTCTGCTGTCCACAAACTCACGCGATGACGATGCACTCTGGAGTCGACCATGGCCTGCAACGACGTACTCAGACTGTTGTTTCTTCGCCCGTTTCTTGCTTGGCTGTTCTTGGAGAAGGGTTTTATGTTGCAATGTCTCCTGTTGTTTTTTCCCTTGAGAGCGGCCTTCAGCAGTGATCTCTAGTTCTTGGGCCTTGATGTTGATTGCGCACTGGTTGTACATGGTGTCACTTTGCAGAATCTCGTTTGTGAGAGGCTGGTTCTGGTCAGACGACCACATCTCACTAAAGTCTTGAAGAAACCATTTGATTAGCTCAATATAGCCCTGCTGAATCACTAATATCTCCTAATATGGTACAACCAATTCAAATTTTCATGAGCTACGATATCACTATCCACAATAAAGAACTTATTATGCATCATAAAGGATGACCTCAAACTAGCTCTTACACCGATACCTTCGTTGAGGAGCCACTGCACGAGACTGCCTTGGTTCTTCATCATCGTATAGTCCACAATGACCCGAACGGATGAGGTGTCGGACTTGTCACGAGCCTGTTCGCGAAACCTGTTGCGAGTGGCGATGACTGCGCGGACGATCTTAGCGCGTGTAATGATGTACTGCACGATCATGAGGGAAGTTCTCGTGCTGTTGATCAGCGCGAGAACGCGGTCAAGGTGCGCCCGGCTCTCATTCTCTTGCGCGGGGATACGAGGTCATCAGGCGCTCTCACACCCTTCTGTTGCGTGTTCTTCATGGGGTGGCGGCGGGCGGCAAGATCAGGAGACAACTCAGGTTGTCAGGGGGCTTTCAATGGAGTAAATTGTGATTTTGTGCTCAAAAGCAATGGACATGGACATGGACATGGTGATCTTGAAGCGTTCCGAGCAACAAGTTGCTCACGAAAAAAATCCTTTTCCGTGGCTCGCGGTTTGACAGGACGCGAGCAAATTCGCTCTCATATGAGGCCAAACGTGTGGAAGTGTGTGCATTCGACAGTGCATATTTCATGGGTTGATTGATGGGTCTCGACATGCTGCGTATGTGGCTCATCAATGGACAAGAGCCAACAGGCTCAACACATGGGTTGAAACTCATCAAGCGCGGCGCGTGCGCCTGGAAGGATCCCATCGGTTGAGAGCAGAGTGGCGGGCGACAGGGACGCACGCAAATGAAATGAGAGAAAGGGGACAACGAGTGGGGAGGAGGAGGCTGTCTAGGACCAGTGCCTATCCACACTGGTTTAAGACTCACATGAGTGGAAACCACTGAATTGAGTTATCGGATGCAAAAGACGACTAAACCAGCGCATGCTGGCTGGTCGTTCATCCTCGTTGGCGCTTGCATTTTCGGTCAGAAAACATCAACCGTGAAGCCAACGTTCACAGATCACTGGACTTGGCATTCATGGATACGCTTCGATCGATCGGAGACGTCTCAATTCTTCCCACAGCTTCTTACCAACGGTTCTAACAAATGCACTGGTGTAATCGAACCATTAGACCCTTCCGACACTGACACTATGTGCAGCTCGCGCTTTTGGAATCTTTGGTTCTTCCCCCTCCGGATCAGACCAGACGCCTGCAAGCCAAAATACCGACGCACCATCACTCTGATTCCGCTGTTTCTTGGTTGTTCTTCTGTTACAGAAGCAAAAAACCTCGCACTTTTTGGCTATTGCACCTCGTTTTGTCTGCGCTTTTCTATGCGCCATACAAACGCCAAGACGGGAAGCCGGCGCTCAACGCGTGTGCTCCACTCGTTTGGAGCTCTTTGCAGGGTGGCCCCCTGTCTTGGCTGGCTTGTGTGGGGCCACCACGGCCAAGAGGAAAGCTCGCGATCGCTGGGGCCTGCCATTTCCTTTTTTGGATACAGCCAGGAAAGAGAACAAAGCCAGCCTCGCGTGCCCTTCAGCCACCTTCCCGGTCGTCAAAGCACCCCCAGCAGCAACCATGGTACATACAAGCAAGCTACCAGCGACAATTTGGACATACCACAAGATAAAGATGAACCAGGCGACTAAAGATTTTTTGTATTGGTGTATCTTTTCAAATGATGTCTCTTGCAGGTTAACTTCACGGTCGACCAGATGCGTGAGATCATGGACTACACCACGAACATCCGTAACATGTCCGTGATTGCCCACGTGGACCACGGCAAGTCGACGCTGACCGACTCGCTTGTGTCCAAGGCCGGTATTATCTCGGCCAAGCACGCCGGTGAGGCCCGTTTCACGGACACCCGTGCGGACGAGCAGGAGCGTGGTATTACCATCAAGTCGACCGGTATCTCGATGTTCTTTGAGTACGACATGGACGCCGGTGATCTCGCCGCCTCCAACAAGGTCGCGGGTGTGACCCAGGAGCAGGCTGACGCCGCCGCTGCCGCCGCCGCTGCCGCTTCGGAAGTGACGATCAACAAGAACTCGTACTTGATCAACTTGATCGACTCGCCAGGTCACGTTGACTTCTCGTCGGAAGTGACTGCCGCCCTCCGTGTGACGGACGGTGCCCTCGTTGTCGTCGACTCGATCGACGGTGTGTGCGTGCAGACCGAGACCGTGCTTCGTCAGGCCATCAGCGAGCGTGTGAAGCCAGTGCTTATGCTTAACAAGGTTGACCGCGCTCTGTTGGAGCTGCAGCTCGGCCCAGAGGACTGCTACCAGGCGTTCAACCGCGCCGTGGAAACCGTGAACGTGATTATCGCGACGTACAACGACGAGGGTCTCGGTGACTGCCAGGTGTACCCAGACAAGGGTACGGTTGCGTTCGGTTCGGGTCTCCACCAGTGGGGTTTCACGCTGAAGAAGTTCGCCCGCATGTACGGCCAGAAGTTCGGCATTGAGGAGCAGAAGATGATGGAGAAGCTCTGGGGCGACTGGTACTTCGACGCGGACAACAAGAAGTGGACTTCGCGTAACAACGCCAACGGCACCCTCAAGCGTGCTTTCTGTCAGTTCATCATGGATCCGATCATCAAGATGTTCGACGCGATCATGAACGACAAGAAGGCTAAGTTCGAGAAGATGATGAAGGCTGTGGGCGTGGAGCTCAAGTCGGACGAGAAGGACCTCACCGGCAAGCCTTTGCTCAAGCGCGTGATGCAGCGCTGGTTGCCAGCCGCCGACGCCGTGTTGGAGATGATTGTCGTGCACCTGCCGTCGCCAGTGACGGCCCAACGCTACCGTGTGGACACTCTTTACGACGGTCCTCTGGACGACGAGTGCGCGAACGCCATCCGCAAGTGTGACGTGAACGGACCTCTGGTCATGTACGTGTCCAAGATGGTGCCAACCTCGGACAAGGGTCGTTTCTACGCGTTCGGCCGTGTGTTCGCCGGTAAGATTGCCACTGGCCAGAAGGTGCGTCTCCTCGGACCAAACTACGTGCCAGGCAAGAAGACGGACCTGTGGGTGAAGAACATCCAGCGCACGGTGATCATGATGGGTCGCTACGTCGAGCAGACCCCTGACATTCCAGCTGGTAACACGTGCGGTCTCGTCGGTGTGGACCAGTACCTGCTCAAGTCGGGTACCATCACGACCTCGGAGACGGGTCACACGATCCGTACGATGAAGTTCTCGGTGTCGCCTGTCGTGCGTGTGGCTGTGGAGCCAAAGTCGGCCGCTGACCTGCCAAAGCTTGTCGAGGGCATGAAGCGTCTTGCCAAGTCGGACCCTATGGTGCTGTGTTACACGGAGGAGTCGGGTGAGCACATTATCGCCGGTGCCGGTGAGCTCCACTTGGAGATTTGCCTGAAGGATCTCCAGGAGGAGTACATGGGCTGCGAAGTGAAGATCTCGGAGCCTGTGGTGTCGTACCGTGAGACGATCACGGGCGAGTCGGAGAAGACGATGCTGTCGAAGTCGCCAAACAAGCACAACCGTCTCTTCTGCGTGGCCCAGCCATTGGGCGACGAGCTGACCGAGGAGCTTGACGAGGGCAAGGAGGAAGTGACCCCACGTTTCGACTTCAAGCTTCGTGCGCGCTACCTGGCGGACAACCACGGCTGGGACGTGACGGACGCGCGTAAGATCTGGGGCTACGGCCCAGACGGCACTGGCCCGAACCTTTTCGTGGACCAGACCAAGGGTGTGTCGTACCTGAACGAAATCAAGGAGTCGGTGCTCGGCGGCTTCAACTGGGCCACCAAGGACGGTGTGCTCTGCGAGGAGGTCGTGCGTGGCATGCGCGTGAACCTGCTCGATGTGGTGCTGCACGCTGATGCCATCCACCGTGGTATGGGTCAGATCCTGCCAACCACGCGTCGTGTCGTGTACGCGTGCCAACTGACGTCGTCGCCAGCGCTGATGGAGCCAGTGTTCCTGGTGGACATCCAGTGCCCACAGGACGCCATGGGCGGCTGTTACGGTGTGCTCACGCGTCGCCGTGGCCACGTGTTCTCGGAGGAGCAGCGCCCAGGTACCCCAATGGTGCAGATGAAGGCGTACTTGCCTGTGAACGAGTCGTTCGGTTTCACCGCCGACCTTCGTCAGAACTCGGGCGGTAAGGCGTTCCCACAGTGCATTTTCGACCACTTCCAGGTGGTGGCTGGCGACCCGTTGGAGCTCAACACCATGTCGGGCAAGCTGACTAACGGCGTGCGTGTGCGCAAGGGTCTCTCGCCAGAGGTGCCTCCACTTGACCGTTTCTACGACAAGCTTTAAAGTGGTTGACGAGAAAGGAAGCTGTTCGTTTGGGGGTGTGCTGGGCGATTGCACTGGACCACTCGCTGCTGCTGCGGCCGCTTAGCAGCAGGCCACAGCGGGTTGGTTGATGGCTCGTCCGCGCCTCCGTTCTTATGTAGATTTTTTTCCATCAATTTAACTAGCTGTTGAATGAAAAAAACATCGATTTATTCGCAAAGCTCGTTGCTCTTGTTATCTATTTGCCTCGTATTAGGTCAAATCGTGGTTGCGTGGAGGCGTGAAAGACATGCCCGGGAAGTTCGTTCCCTGCCAACGTAGCACCACTGCTGGCCCTTCGAAGGTACGCAGGACGACCCTCGCCTCGGATCGCGCTCGTCGCCACCTTCCAGATGTTCGACGGCGTTCATATCTCGGTTCCACAGCCTGGAACAAGTCGTACACCTGACCAGCCCGTGACGCAAGATGCTGTCGCTCCTGTACGGTTAAGGGCTCTTGCAGACCCGGAACGTCGTTCACTCACCCCGTTCGCACGCGCTGCACCTGGAGCTGGTGCGGAACTCATCGACCAGGTACACGTCGTAGCCCGCCTTCCGAAACATCGTCCTGAAGC
>JALBZB010000608.1:0-22343 GCA_038050625.1 Pythium sp. MPC-2022a | reverse complement strand
GTGTTCGGCAAAGGCAAAGGCGAGTTGGGCTACGGCGGCGTAACCCAACGTGTGTACCCCGTTACATGCGAACCGCTGATCTTCCAGTTGAGCTCGTCATGAAAGTGCTTGAGTGCTCGCGTCGGAATGCCGTCGCCGTGCTCTTCTATCCAGCCAATGACGGCGAACTTTACTGCGATGGTTTTGGAGACTCTTGAGCTGGGTATCGTGATGCAAAATGAGCACATATGCGAACGTCTTGCTGCTGGATTGCTGTTGCCCATTCATATTTGTTGGATCTCAGCAAGTCAAAGCTCAGTCCAGAGCAGGCTCATTTATTTGGGACGGTTTTGTAATTTTTGGGCACAGATGTGTATTTGGGTAGAGTGGTTTATTGGGTAAGAGGCGTTTAATTGGCAGAATCCGTTAAATTTGACTTTTCAAGATCTACTGATTTAGCATTTATTTAAAAACTGTCATGATTTTCTATTAAATCAGTAGATTTTTATACAATTTCACTAAAATCAGTATATTTGGACTTTCGAAAAGTTTGCTGATTTAGCATTTACTTGTAGAAAGGACTAACCTGCTTTATGCTTTAAATCAGTAGATTTCTTGCAATTCTACTAAAATCAGTTGATATTAGGATTATTTCAAATTCTTAAATTTATTGATTTAAGAAAGTAAAAGCAGAAGGGACGTTCGGCCCGAATAGAAGCCCTACCCGAATAACAGCCGGTCGGTAATAGACCTCAACTTCACAAAGTGAGACCACCACCATGGTCCAAAGCAGTTGAGTTCACCTCACTCCAATTACAGCCAACTGCCACAGCATGCTCTCCATCCTGCGCGACGTGAGCGCGTCGCTGGCGCACGCGGGCGTGTCCACGAGCGTGCAGGTGGCATTGTCGCTGGGGTTACTGCTGCTGCTCGGCTCGCTGCGGTCCCTCCCGTCAACCACCAGCTCCAGCATCGCGCCCCACCACCGCAAGCTGGCGCTGACCCCCGCGTCCACGCTGCCAATCCTGGGCAACACGGTGGACCTCGTGAAGAACGGGCTGCGCTTCCATGACTGGGTGACGGAGCAGTGTGCGGCCGCTCACGGCAGCCCGTGGATCATGAAGGCGTTGGGAAGACCAGATGTGATCGTCGTGAGCACCTCGGAAGCCTACGAGGACGTGACGAAGACCCAGTTCGATAACTTTATCAAGGGCGACTACGTGCGCGACGTGCTCAAGGACGTCTTCGGCGTCGGTATCTTCACTCTTGACGGTGCGGAGTGGGTCCACTCGCGAAGACTCTCGAGCCAGATGTTCTCCATGCGCCAGCTGCGCGACTCGATGACCAAGTCGATCGAGAAGCACGCGCAGTCGCTCTGCAGCGTGTTTGAAAGTGCTGCTATTGCGTCGTCAGACAAGACGCTGGACCTGTGTAAAGTGCTGACGCAGTTCGCAACCGAGGCGTTCTGCGAGATCGCGTTCGGTATCGAGATGGACTACCTCACGTCGGACAAGGAGCACCCGCTCCAAGTAGCGCTCGATGGCGCGACCCGGGCCGTCACCTTCCGGCTGTTCGCTCCCACGTGGCTCTGGAAGCTCATGCGCAGGCTTAACGTCGGGCTCGAAGGCCAGTTGAAGCAGCACGTCAGGTCGCTCGATGCGATCGTGCTCGACCTCATCGCGCAGTCGATCGAACACCACGCAAAGCACGATGATGGTGCAGCAAACGCCAACCCCAAGTCCGATCTGATCTCACTGTTCTTGAGTCAGGCCGCGCCGAGGAAAGGTAAAGGCGCTGCTGCTCTGATTGCTGTTGATGATGGTGGTGGGGATGATAATCACCACGAAGACGAGGCTAATGAGAAAGTCACGCCCGAGTCGCTCAAGTACATGGCCATGCAGTTCCTGCTCGCAGGGCGGGAGACCACGGCGCAGACGCTCAGCTGGTTCTTTTTGCTGCTGAGCCAGTACCCAGAGGTGGAGACCAAGATCCGCGACGAGCTCAAGCAGAACTCTCTTGCTGCGTCTACATCTTCTACAGATGGCGATGACGACAGATCCGTGTCGACGGCGCAGCGGCTCGTGTACCTCGAGGCCGCGTTGAAAGAGACCGTGCGGCTCTACCCATCAGCACCCATCACAGCACGAGATGCCGACAAGGATACCACACTGTCCGACGGCACGTTCATCCCCGCCGGCACTCGCGTGGGGCTTCCAGCGTACGCGATGGCGCGACTGCCGAGCGTCTGGGGCGAAGACGCCGCGGAGTTCAAGCCTGAGCGCTGGATCGACCAGGAAACGGGGAAACTGGTGCACGTGTCGTCGTTCAAGTTTGTGCCGTTCCTCGCGGGCCCGCGCTCGTGCATCGGCGTGAACCTCGCGATGCTCGAGATGAAGATCGTGATCGCGCGCATCCTCAGCCGCTTCCGCGTGGACGTGCTTCCGAACCAGAGCATCTCGTACGACATGTCCATCACGCTCCCGATGAACGCGCCGCTGCTGGTGCACATCCGGAACGTCTGATACTATAAGAGTTACCTGAGTGTTTTGGCGATCGCGTTGCTCTCTTAATGTTTAAAATTGAAATGAAACCCCTCGTATTTGTTTAACCACGCCCCAGGTTTGAAGGGACTCAACCATTCGCTCGCTTCGCTGTGTGGTTGGGACTGATAAAGCGAGAATGGAGCCAAAGTCCGGCAAGCTCCACAAGGTACGTATGGCCCCTGTCTGTCTGTCTGTCATCTAGTGGCTGGTGTTTCTTCTTGGTGTTACTATGACAACACAATGACTGACTAGAGGTGGTGCCTGGGTTCTGACAGCTGGCCTTCGGCCTCTTCGGGCCGAAATGGACCGAGAAGTGGGTGCACCTGGACGGGAAGGTGCTCAAATACTTTCCGATGGCGACTGAGCAACCCGTGTTCTCGCTCTCGAGCTCCCGCCAGAGCTCGACGATTGCGCTGGGGGACTACGAGTTCGCGCTCGGAGACGATGTAAGCTGTAGAGTTGAGCCTTTCGGATAGAGTTGAGGGCTGATACTAACTAAGGGCTTTATGATGTATCGTGTATGCATGCTCCATAGAAAAAACTGAATCGCAAGTTCACGTTTCAGTTTGTGGCCAAGGAAAAAGTACCTTTGTGTGATGGTATAATAGTATGCCCTTTGACATTATCCTATTGACTAACATAAAAACTTACGTGGTGTGCGAAATGGAAATCAAAGTCTCTCAAGCCGATCGTGTTTGCGTGCTCGTCGGAACGGGAGCTCGACGAATGGAAATCTACTTTCCAGGTACTTGCACTTTGGTATCACCAGTTGAGCCTCAGATTGTATCTAACCTGCTTGCTATTGAAATCCAATGTAGACCAGAGCCCCGATGCCAAAAGCCCAGCTCAACGTGCCCCCAGTGTAAGGAGAACCAGGCTTTTTCAGTTTGTGCGAGAGAGAGACCCCAGTCAAGTGTGCTCATTTTTGCGTCATTTTGGTTTGTGTTTTGCAGAATTACGGAGAAGCTGAGACGCGCAGAGGAGGCATTCGCTATGGTGGAGTATCGTCACACGCTGCTCCTTGTAAGTCGATACTGTACCAGGCAACGGATTGTGCTAATAACCGATTTCTATTTGATTCTCTCGAATGATCAGCACGATCCAAAGCGCATTGACCGAATGGACGCAGCGAAACTGCGAGCGCTCTTGCAAACTATATCATCTCACTCTGTATTCCCCCTGTTCATGTTTGAAGCGTTGTGTGCTCCAAGGTTTGCCTTACATTGGTTGGGTTGTCTGATTTTGTGTGTGAGAGTACGTTGGATGGCAGCAGAATGACGCGAGTGAGCTTCAGTTGGTCCAGCAGCAATTGGATCCAAGCCACACTGGTAGGATCACGCGCGACCGCTTCCTCACGTGGCTTAAGAATTACTACAATACCCAAGAAGTGCTGGTGGGTAGAGTTCAGGTTGAGCACCAAAATCAGCAGAGTAGGCAGCGTTCGCTTGAAGATGGCGCCGAGAAGAGCCATCGCAGTACAGACAATTCCAGATCCACTGCCGTTCAGAACCCCACCACCACCACACAGCAGAATCAGAGTGGAGCAAACACGAAGGCTCGCACTCAACATCCGAAAGCCGAAGTTAACGAATCCGTCATATCGCGAGGATCAAGCAAGGAAAACTGCGCCGTTGACTGGAATGGAGAGTTTGAAGCAATGCTGGGCAGCCGGAGCACAGACACCAGTGACAGCGGGGAACCATCCGAGTCCGAGCTGTTACAGCAGATTGCCCATGGTATCGCTGCTGCGTCATTTTTCCATCGCTTCCGTGAAGCAGCGGAGCTGATGGTTCAGACCGTCATTGAAGAACTAGCGCTAGGCAACGAGGCGAAGAGCGTCCAAGAGTTGCCGCTTGAAGAACCCAACGACGAAATCTTCGGCAGCTCCTGTGGTGGTGTTGATGATGGTTTAAACACATCGAATTTGTTGTCGGCTGGGATGAAGAAGTTCTGGGCACATGGGCTCCTAGTGTACGTGGCTCGCTTCGAGTCCGCTGTGCAGCCAACCTCAAGAAAGTTTGGTAGTACCCTCACCAACACCAGCACCTCTCTGCATTTGGTCATCGCGCACAAACACATCGGCCACCAAGTGCGTGCGGCAAGAGCGCTACACGACGTCATCCACCGAAATGGCTCGAATTGTGGTTCACTGCGTGTGCCACTTCAGTGCACGGTCGACTACCTCGGGTTCCGAGGCATCGTCTTCGCTTCGACAAGCGAATCGCTGATGAGGAGCAAGAATGGTCATCATTTCCAGTATCACAATGCGAGTGCGAGCTTTCAGAGCCAACTGACGAATGCGTTCAACGCACTGGGGTTGATGACCGACAGCCTCGAGGCCCCGAGCAGCACCCAGAAGGAAAATGGTGCTCTCATCCCAGCATTCACCCCCCGAAGCGCTCGCTTTGAAGCCAAATCCTGTGAAGTCAACCAGACGCGGCACTTCATCCACAACATCCACGACCTCTTCCCAGCTGATGCATCAGCCTCAATAGCTACCACCACTAGTGAAGCAAAAGTGCGAGCTACGGAGATCGCATTGTTCAAGTTCCGTCCAGAGTTTGTGAGAATGTACGGCGACATGCTGCCTCTGCACTCGAATGCGCACCTAGGGTTATTGTCACAGGCCAGTGATGAAGATGGTGGTGACCTTGACAGTAATGAAGCAGTTCATCACAGACACCAACAGCTCAAGATGCAGCTTCTGCAGCGAGCCGCCTGCAGTGCCAGCGAGTACCTCCACTGCGAGGTGATCCCTTCGTTCGTCCGCAGTTTAGAAGAGAGCTCGCCCTCCGCCCATGTGGTCGACAGCCGCTCGCTCACGTTTGCGATGCATCGCGAGGGGATCAACATCCGGTACCTGGGACTCTGCTACTCGCTCGTGACCCTCAAGCACATGCGAAGGCTGCTGCTCTCGGAGATGGTCGCTCGGGTCTGCAAAATCGAGCTCCGTGCAGCGCTGCGAGCTATTGTGCAGGAGACCACAGCCACAGTCATGAAGCAGGCGAGCGCTTCGTCACTATCGAAATGTGATAGCGAGCAGCAAGATACTGCTATTCCTGGTAAAGACGAGACGATGACCGGCGATAAAAGAGAAATGATCCTCGTTGACGGTCCAATAAACATCGAGACGACCCGCACCTGGTCCAGAGCCATTGTCCACACAGAAGCCCGACAGGTGGTGGTCGAGTTCTTCAACCTCGTGTTTGGGATTTCCAGCGCCGAGTCAAAACTCTTCTGGAAAGAGCGCATTTTGCCGCACGTGCGTCTCAAATTCGGTCTCGACAGTGGCAACAGCAGCAACCCGTCGGTTCTCTCACTGGAAGCGATTCTAAACGACGAATTGCTACACCTGCCGCAATTGTTTCTGGTGCTCCAGACGCATTCGCACTTTGTTTTTGAGGATCGCAGGAACTTCAACTTCAAAGCAACCGAACCGTTCAGAGTGGAGGATCTCCAACCGCACTGCTTGTGTCCTTTAACGAATTTATTGGCGCGCACCACAGTCCAGTGCGAAGACGCGCTCGAGAGCGTCGACGAATTGCTGGAGAACGGTCAACTGGAAGACGCGCTGACGCAGGTCAAGTTCCACATCGCGATCTTCGACAGCGCTCCAGGCGACGAGCGAGCGCTGCCACTTGCTCATTTACTGACTTGCGCCGCTGAGCTGAGCTATCAACTGGATCACCTGGACGACGCTGAGAGATTCGCAGCGCTTGCTATTGAGAATGGCCCAAAGAACCACGCTCTTAACGCAAAGGCGCACACGATCAGCATGAAGACCAGCCATGCCGTGGGAGATGTTGAAAGCGTGAGGAAGCGCTACGCACAAGCAGTCGAGGCTGTGCAGTGTCACCTTGGCGCATCACACCCGTTCCTGTTTGATACGCACATGTCGATGGTAGAAATCATGGGTGACTGTGGAGACTACAACGAAGCGCTGCGAGTGATTGGCAGTTGTGTGGAGATGGCGCGCGAGTGTTTCGGTCGAACCAGCTTGGTGTTTGCAGATCTCCGTCGTAGACAAGGCGTGTTCCTGTACGAGTCCAAGGTCCATCTTGACGAAGCTGTCGGGGTCTTGGAAGATGCGATCGGCGTGTACGAGAAGCACTTTCACGGCAGCGACTCACTGAGTGAAGACGAGAACTCGTCGGTGGGGCCGTCGTGCAAAGCGTTTGCTGCGTTATGCTGCTACTTCATCGCTGCGATCCACAGCGAGCTGAGCGATGCACGAAGTGACGTCGAAAAGGCGTATTCGATGGCACGACGAGCGCTCACGCTCCGCAAAGAGGTCTTGTATACGGATCATGTGGACATCCTGGCGTCGCATCTGCAGCTTGGTGCTTTGACAAACGAGCTGGGCGACAGTTTTCGATCGTTGGAGTACTTCAAGCAAGCGTTAGTGTTGCTCAAACAATTGAAGAACGATGACGAGGAGGAGAGTATTGAGCAGATTCGGGTGGTGACCCAGACGATGCTGCAGCTCCAGCTCAATTCTCTTGCTCAGGAGAAAGTGAACGTGGTCGAGCGAACCAAGAAGAGGTTTGCAACACTGTTGACTCGGTTGACAGCCTTGTACAGCGATCAGTCGTCAAAGTCACTTGAAGACAACGAGGTTGGAGACCGTGGCCCCAGCGGCGAAAGTGATCGAGAAGATGCAAATAAGAGGATTGAAGCAGATATTGTGGCTTTCGTGATGAAGAAACTGTTTACAGACGACCCGATCGAGTATCTCGACTGGCTCATCGAGAGGACGGACCAGGAGCTGCAGGGATACCGCAAGCAGTACACCATGGATTTGACTTCCGGTACACTTCGCCATGGAAGTGTGGAAGCCCCATCACCGCATTTCAAACGTCTCCAATCACCAACGACGATGGCGGGTTTTGGGTCGCGCTTTGCTTCTTTCGGATCTTATTTGTCGCCACCTGCGTCGCCATCGCCATCACCAGCGTCACCGCTTCGACTAGCTCTTCCATTGTCTCCACTTTCACCTTCCCTTTCAGCATCCGATACAAGTTCTTGGATTCCTGGATCGCCGATTGCCGCCAATGACACATTGTCTCCGATGCGAGACCACCGCCGGCTCTCGTTCAGCCAGATGGAGTACAACTTCCTCACGACACCCTCGGGCGAGTTCACGTTCGGCGGACAGCTCGCAGCGCTGCTCTTCCTCGCAGAGCGTTGATTGAGCGTCGGGCAGCCAACTTAGCAGACATTGAGGAGCATGAGGACTGTAACCATATGAACCAGTAGCATCCGCCATCGCGCGGTGGTATTTTATCTTTCACTGGATTTATATCCGATACAGTAATATCCACATTAGTTGCTTTTTTGCCAAAGATGGCGATGCCCATGGGTACCAGCGTTTGACGTTCGGTCACTGCACCCGAACTCCCTTTTGGGCATGCTCCGATCTAGGTGCGGCGAGGTCACCCTCACCAAAATGCAGGCGACAGGTGGGAACATCCACTCCTCCCGAACTTCGTGCTGCAGAGACATGGTTTGCGATGGACAGCGCAGTGAAAATTGACTCGTCGTCTGGCACCGTCGTGTGAGGCACCCTCGACTTTCAGACTAAAGGCGACTCTGTGTGGAACCGAGTGTCACTTCTATCAGCGAACATGAACGGAATCAAGCACAACGGGCGTCAATTTGTGTACAAAACTTTGTCCAACACCATCTCTCGTGCCTCCAAGAAACCAGGTTTCGGGATATCCACCATATTTCCAAGCTCTAGTACCACTTTTCTGCCACCTTTAGCCACAAGTGTTTCGTCAGTGATCGGGATAGGTCTCTCCCTGGTGAGATGCACTCTCACAGTGCAGGCGTCACAACCATTCTTCACGGAGATTTCCCAGGGTTTGACGCCGCAGACGAGATGCGCGATCTCACGGTGCTCGGGCGTTACTTGGTTGTGAGAGTCGAAGTGAACACCAGAATTCTCTACTTCCATAATGTATATGCTCCTGTAGTCGAAAGCGAACGTCGAGCCTTTTTTGCGAATCTTCCAACCAAGGTATTTGAAGCCAAAGCACTCCACTTTGTGCTCGGGGATCTCAACTTGCCGCTCGATCCGCACGTCGACTGCTCTCGTCCGTGTCACGCACCCGAGATGCATCGCGGTCTGTCTTTCGTCATTGGGCTGCGGCCTTGGGCGTTATTGTTGGCGACTCCACAACCCACACGAGGCAGTCTTATCGGGCCCGTCACCGCGTAAAAACTGTCTCGACTGCATCATAATCACTGACCAGTTCACCATGGATCACTATCGCACTGGTACTTACTTTCCTGTTCTCTACGGAGGGAATCGCTTAGCAACACGTGCCGAGTTTGGCTCATCTCTCCCGGCGCGAGAGCGTGGCTACTGGCGCCTTTCATCTGGGACCCTGGAGTACCCGCTCATCAGCTCCGCGATCACGAATGAAACCACGGTGCTCCTGCCAGATATTCAGGCCACTAAGAACCTTGGATTAGTATAGGAAGGATTTAAAAAGCGGATGAAGTAGGAACTCCAAAGCCTCGAGCTCGCGATCAAAACAGAAGCGAAACAGGCGCTGGCAGACGCACGTCATCACCTTGACATTCGAATAAACCAAGTCAGGGCAGCAGACTCGGATCGAGTGGAGACGGAGTACCAATTTGCGCTACTGTACTACAAACCAAGTGTGAGGAGGCTGCATCAACTTTCGCAGGATTTGGTTTTTGACTTTCACGCTTCCAAGATGGAGACGTCGACCTCGGCTTTCTTTCGGCCAAGCCACCAGTCTCTCCATCGAGCTAACATTACCAACGTGAGAACAGCGGACGGCGAGATCTCCCACGGCCTGGAAGTCGTGCGTGACCAGGTTAACCGGCGGTAGGGCGCCACTTTCGGGGACCCCGAGTTCTCATCTGGTGACGACTTATCGACGTCTCCGTCTGCCCAGACGCAGCTACGCAAATCGTGCGTGTATCTGCTATTTAAAAAAGGCGACAAATCTGATCCAGGCAACTATTATCCGATCTCACTGATGCAAGTTGATGTGAAAATCCTTTCGAAAACATTTGCGTGCCGACTACGGATCGTACTTCATCTTTTGATCCACATGGATGCGAAAGGGTTCGTTTTAGGCTGTTCTCTCCATCACCAAGCCCGATTCCTCCAAGACCTCCAGCACTACGCCACCATCGAAGAGAAAGAGCTGATAGCAGTTTTCCTCGACTTTGAAATAGCGTATGACCGGGTGAACTGGGAGGATCTTTTCAAAATCCTTGAGACGATGGGATTTGGCGGGAACTTCTTATCGTGGATTCGGCTATTACACGCGAAACCTCAAGTGTAGATTCTCCTAGAAGACAATCTGTAGAAGCTGCTGCATCCATCCAGAAGTGTCAAATAGGGAGACCCATTGTCGCCGTTCCTCTTCTTGCTCTCAATCGAGCCGCTCGGCAACCTTTTGCGGCAACGTCGCGACCTCGGTATCAGCCTCACCCTCGAACACATCACAACAGGATTGTATTTTGCGGATGATTCGATACTTTTGTCGTCTTCATTTGAAAAGGTCCGAGATCAACTTTACTTGGTGAAGGTGTACTGCGCAGGATCGGGGCTAAGCTCAATCTCGGCGAGCCCGCGCTCCTGTGCTTGAACTGCAATGCCACGTCACCAGCTTCCCTTTTGCTGCGGTGCCTCCAGCCAGAGGAGACAGTCAAGCACTTGGGCATTTCTTTTCGTCAAACCACGTCGATGGCGGATTTGGTGGACACTTTGGAGCGAAGGTTCTACCGGGGGTTCCGGACCTGGTTTCATTGTGCTCGTACAGCGGAAGGACGATTGTTGATAGTCCAGACGATGATCTTATCGCTTTTCTGGCACTACACACCGCACCTGTCAGTACCAGAAGCGCAGCTCCAGCGGTGGCAAGCAATGGTGAACAAGTCCGTCCTCGTACGCAAACATGAAGAGGAGTCCAAGTTTATACTACTCATTCACTCTGATTTCCTCTATCGGTGGCGGCAGAGTGGCGAACTCCAAGTATCCAGATTGAAGCATCAAACCCAAGTCCAATCCCTATCTCTACTTCAACAGTTTGCCAAGCTCGCTGCTCATAACTCCAAGGAGCTCTGGTGCGTACTTGGCTTTGTGATCCTCCGCAAAGTTCTTCCTCTCGAGCACCCGGCTTGTCCGCTTCTGATCTTTAGCGTTTCCCCGACACGGGTAATCCAGCTTTTGTGTACAGCGAGAATCGCAATGTAATGGAAAGACTCGTGACGGTTGTGGCACCGCGCGTCGTGGCCTTGTCAGGCCGCGGATTCCCAGGTATCAACCGAGCGTCTACTCTGATAAGGACCAGCTTCTGGATCACAGAGGAGTCTTGGCTGTAGTATGTTGATACCCGGCCTTCTGCACGCCCTCGGCATGTTCAGCACGTTCCAGGAGCTCAAAGGCACGTTCGACTCCAGTTTGTGAGGGACTCTGGAATCATTTGCTTGCAAGAGCTTCTGGACTCCGATTCACTATGGCTGAGTAGCTGGACGTTTGTCCGTCGCTTTCTCAATAGCTCAGCTCGTCATCCTGCATTCGGAACGCAGCTTCGCTGGCTTCAACATCTCCAGGCAGAGTTGTCTCAGCTATACCTGCGGGCGATGTCTGGAGTGACAACACGTCAGCTCTGTGGAGCTCCCCAAGCTCAGTTGCCATCTGTGGGAATCCTGGTCAGCCACAAGCTTCGCCTATTTCCGTATTTGCGGTGCAAGCAGTTGAGGTTGGTGGTAACCGGCATGCCAGATTGTCAACGAGAGCACCCGATGCTTCAGCACAGTAACCGCTCCGCTCCCGAGGACCTCCGCAGGTTCCTTACCTACCAGCTCGAGTTCAAGGTCTCCGCTCTACCGATGTATGGAGAGTGGCAGCTTCGGCTGTTTTTTCGAATGCTGCCGGTGAAATCTAGGTTTTGGTTTCTACAGGAAAGCAACCCAAGAGTGCGGTTTTGCGAGCTTCCGGCACGCGAGGAAATTGAAACGGATCGACACTTATTTCTCGAGTGTAGCAGAGCAACGGCGGTTTGTCAGACCGTTTGAGCGGAATAAAGGCGCTTCTTTTCCTCTCATCTCACCTGGGAAATCATCGCTTTACCACACATGATTCGGCTTCGGTCGGAGTGGCAGCACTTTGCTCTCCCAGTTGGCACTCTATGGAACGTCATTCCACTGATTACGATACACTTCCTTTGGACATCCCGCAACCGGCGCGTCTTCGAGGATGCTCGACCTCCATCTCGGAGTTCAGTAGTCATGATTATCTACTCCGCATTTGGCGCCCACTTCCACTCTCTTCTTCGCAGGCACTCTGCTGAGGAACAGAACGAGTTCATCACCATCTTGTCCGAGCTTCGAACTTCCCTCAGCCTTGGTCAATTTAACCAAGCTCACCCGGATCGGTTCCAACTGTGGCGCATCCAGCTCTGTCTTAGCCACAATGGAACAACCCGCTGCAATATTTAAGGTTTCAGGATGGTTATATACGGAGTGTTTTGAGGGTTTAAAGAACCGGCAACCGAGTTTTTCAAATCAAATCAAAGATGGCAATGCGGAATGGTGATGAAGCATGTTGCGCGTCTTCGCCGTCGCCGTCGCAGAATGCTCCAGAGGACAGTAGTACGCAGCTGATACAGCACAACAGACTAAGCAGCAGCACCAACAGCAATATCCTGCGCGCGCATCGTGACGTCGTGTTCATGTACTCGAAGCCGTACTTTGACTCACTGCAGCTGCTGCCCGTGCACAGCTCGCGCGAGCTCATGACGCTCGCACTGGCGCGTGCGCTGGGGTTCTTCCAGCCAGGTCGTCTGCAGTGCATTGCGCCAGCAAAAGCGACGCGAGCAGATCTGGAGCTGTTCCATAGTAAGGAGTACATTGACGCTCTGATGAAGCATGGCGGCACGACAGCAATATCAACAACAGCAACAGTAGCTGAAGAAGACGAACTGGAGCGCTTTGGGCTTGTTGACGACGCGTACGTGTTCCCAGATATGCTACAGTACTGCTGTTGGGTCGCTGGCGCGAGCATCACGGCTGCTGATGCGCTGCTGCATCTCATGCGAAGAAGAGCGAGCAGTACGACCGCATCAGCGTCATCAGAGCTATCACCACCATCTTCAAGCGTAGCAGCACCTGTGGTGATCAACCTGGGCGGCGGTCGCCACCACGCGATGCGCAGCAAGGCGAGCGGCTTCTGCTACGTGAACGACATCGTGCTGGGCATTCAGCGGCTGCTAACAAAAGGCGGGAGCGCGGTCAACAATAGTGTCCTGTGTGTGGACATTGACGTGCACCACGGCGACGGCGTGCAGGAAGCGTTCTACTTTAGCGAGAGCGTTACGACAGTATCCTTCCACCTGTACGAGCGAGGTTTCTTCCCGGGCACCACCGGTGCAGCAGGGAGCGCAGAGCACGGGATCGGCCGAGGCAAGTTTCGAAACATCAACGTTCCACTCAAGCGCGGGATCTCGGACGTGGCATACACAACGCTGTTTGATCGTGTTGTGCACCACGCGGTTGAGCAGCTCAAGCCGAAGGTGCTCGTGCTCGTGTGCGGGGTCGATACGCTCTCTAGGTACAAATTCAAACGGCGATGACTGAGATTGAGACCTCGGATAACGTTAACCGTGGTTCTCATGTGCATACTTTCCTTATTTCTTTCTATAGAGACTCGCTGGGCGGCTTCAACCTCACAAGCGCTGGGATCTGCAGGTGTGTCGAGACGCTCCTGGGCTTTGATCTGCCGCTGCTGCTACTTGGCGGCGGAGGGTACAGTGGCGCAGATGCATCCAAGTGCTTTGCGGAGGTCATCGCGACCACTCTTGGAGTTCGAGATTCGCTTCCGGAGCGCATTCCGGAGCATGAGTTCTACCTCAAGTACGTACTTGCTCTGCGTTCTGGGATGTGTGTTATCTGTAACCAGGGCTTATTCTGGACAATGTGATTGACTGCACCAGGTACGGTCCGGATTTCAAAACGAGCACGAGCGCTGTTCTCCATCGTCCAGATCAAAACCTGGGAGAATCGCTGGAAGCAGTAGGAGCTGATGCTTGCGAGACAATCGACAGAGCTGTTCAAGCGCAAAAAGAACGAGAAGCAAGACAGTTGGTCATAACCAACAAGAGGAAGCGAAGCAGTTCTCCAATTTCCTATTGATACTCGGATCAATTTTATCCTAAAAACTCACTAACGTTATATCCGACGATCGGATGAGAAAAAGGTGTGCCGCTGCTGCTGCTGTTGCTCTTGCTGGTGGTAAAAGTAGTTGAAGTTGAGCTGCGTCAGGATCTCCGCGACGTGCGGCGACGCGCCGTGCTTGTGCATTGCAGTGAGCATCACGACGAGGAAGTGGGACTGCCGCTTGAACTCGCTCGCGGATTTCGTGATCTCGTCGTTGACGAGCTTGTGCTCTTTGCGCAGCAGGATGTTCTGGTTTGCTGTGGCGCTTCCTGAATGGGAAAGCGTACTTTCACCTGCAGCATTACCTTCGCTGCCATCTTGAAGCTCCTCATCGTCAAATTTGTAGTTGAATTCGTCCAAGTCGGTCATCTTTTTCTTCTCGGGGCTACCAGGAAAATACCGCGGGATGTTGCGCTCGACTGTGTTGACGAGCTCGTCCACTTGGCTCACAAAGCACATGATGTGGTTGAATGTCGTGAGAATGTACTGAATGACCGTCGTGTGCTGCATGATATACACATTCACACACGAGAATACAAAATGTGAGTATGAACCCATGATATCACACAGTCTTCCAGCTGCATGCATTGTTCAGAAAGGGAGAGAGAGAACAGTGCACCTTTTCAAGGAGGAAGAACTTGTTGAGCAGCTGATCGATGTACTGCTCATGCGCTTCGTCCATCTGGACACCAACCACCATAGCAGTTCTATAGGTCACTGACGAGTTCAAATTGGATCGCAAACACACTCAACATACCATTGAGATGCTCTCTGAAGTTTCCAGTACTTTTCTCACGTCGTCCCAGCTAGTGTTCGAGATCTACGATCACGAGAAATTGTCAGCTGGTTTTTATGAAGATGAACGTAAAATGAGGCTATGAGGCAGTTGGAATCGTACCTGGCTGGAGAGATAGTTCATGAGGCTCTTGGTGTAGTGAAGCATGTCGTTCACTTGCACCAGCACGCCTCGGATGTCGCCCTCGATCCTGACCAATCAACGCATTGCCAAGCTCACAAAGTCAGTTAGAGATCGAATGATGACAAAGAACAAGACGAGCCAGGTCACTTAACGTACAGGTGGAAGCAACACTTTTGCCGCAGGTTTCTCTTAAACTGTATATCGTAGGCACACACACAATTCGTTAGTTCATCACAGGATCAAGTAACAAGCCTCCTAGGGCGGATCCGTGTAAGCCACGTACTTTGATGATCGCAGACTCGACTGCCTTGACCTGCAGTAAAAAAGTGGCGAGACGCGAGTATTTCAGCATGACCGATGAGCTGAAGAGCACGCGGAGCGGCTGCGGGATCGAGAACGTGAAGTAGAGACACTTGAGCGCCGAGATGTCGATCTTCCGAGCCACGCCGAGTGACTTGAGCTGCGTCGCGTTGATCCGTATGCAGAGACGGCTGCTGACTTGGCGCTCGGTCAGTGAGATCGCGCGCTCTTCCTGCAATAGTTGGATCGACGTCTGGTAGAAGTTGTTGATGCGCTCGCTGTCCGCCCACGTGATCAAGTTCTTCTGCATTTGCTGCAGCAAGTGCGCGCTGAGCATCGAGAACACGTCTTGCTGCTGCATGAGCACGAAGGACCGCAGTGAATCCACATGGTCCAGATACTGCAGCCGTTGTCGAAAGAGACTCGCCATGGCGCCATTGAGCTCTCGGCACTGTCATAAATCCAAAGCAAACAAAACAATACGACAACGGATCAGTATTATCACGTCTCCCATATACATGCATTCAGTATGTGGGCCCACCTTTTGCTCGACATGCAGCAGCAGACATTGCTTCACGGTGCGATTGAACGGCATGTTCTGAACGCTCAGCTGAGCCACATCAGCCGATAGGTTGTTATCTGAGCTAGAGTAGCCGGGTTGACTGTCTCCGTAGACACGGGAGTGCACGAGATCATCCAGGAACATCTCTGAGAGCGTTTTTACTGACACTCTAGCTGCAGCAGCTTTCTTTGCTTGTTCGTGTATGTTCAAGCCATCGTCGCCATTCCCATCGACGCGCTGCTGCAAATACCTGTTCTTCATCTGCCGACTTGCGATTGCTTCATTCAAAATCGGAATCGCCGCAGCAAGAAACACGGGAACCAGTGCTGCATCGACTTCAAATGGCGCGAGAGCCAGTAGAGCGTCTTTGAAACTCTGGTTCTTTTGTGCATCTGGAAGATCATGATGAAGCGGAGAAGAGCGCTGGATAGATAATGGCGTGATGAAGAAGAGCTCTTCGTGCAACTCAATCGAATCATTGTGCCCTTTCTCAAACAGCAGCACTTGAAGGAGATCCAGGTACGGCGTCAGCGCACTCACAAAGAGATGCATGAGGATGTCGTATCGACTCCATTCATCAGCAGAGCCATCGCAATTTCGGCTTGCGCTGCTGTTGCTGCTGTGAATGCCCTGGACGTATTCGACTTCGAGCTCCAAGTAGAGTGCGTCGAGAACCGATTTTGCTCGCTTTGCAGCACTCACCTCATGACGCTTTTTGCCTGCGAACTCACGAAAACAGCTCACAAGAACGCTTTTGAGCCACGAGATCTTGCCAAATAGCGACTTTAGCTCGCCATAAACACTCAAGAGCGTCACTGGACTGGATCCAAAAGCCGGCGATGAATCCTGCTGCGTTCTCCAAGTCGCTTGATCAAACCCACGCACAATCTTCGCCAGCGCCTGCGCCAAGCCTTCCAGCGTACAGCAGCGCTGCTCTTCAAATGTGTCTTGCAAAATAAACTCCACCAAGTCTCGTAGCAGCTGCAGATCAGTGGCAGTGCGTGCGAACTGGCTCAGAAACTGATACAACGCGCTGGGAGATAGATGGCCGACTGCAATGCCACGTGTCGCTTGTGAGAGCCGAATCGTGGAGCTTGCAAAATCGCTGGTGAAGAGCCTACCAGCGTTCGACACTATTGCCGCTGCGGGGAACACTTCAAACACGAGCGAGTCCACGCCAGCGAGAGCTTGAAAGACAGCGGTCACCAGCGTTCTTTCATGCACGATCTGATGAGAAGAAGTGGTAGAGCCTTTTATGTCATCAACCGTTTTTGCTGTTCTTTTTTGCAAAATGTGGCGCTGTAGCGCTGGGTACAGCAGCCCTGGTGTCTCCAGACTCAGTAGTGACGGAGGTGTCTCCTTGGTTCGCCCTGGTGCTTTTGTGTCGACCTCATCTTCATTGTCTACAGCCATCGCCTCGCTCTCAGACATCTCTTCATCCGTGTCTCCATGATGTAGCAGCATGTCAGAGCTCCGCTTGTTGTTGTTCGTCTTCGTGTTCACTGCGCCATCGATCGTTTTCGGATAATACCGCAGCAGCAGCTCGTCTCGCAACAAAATCGCGCTTTCTCCAGTATCGCCCAAGTGAATTTGTGGTTCTTTTTCATTGACTTCTTCGTCCCCATTAATCGCAGCCGACACCAATTGATCACTCATTAGGTCGTCGTCGCTGTCGTGCTTCTCACCATCTCTATCGGTCGCTTGTGTGCTCTTCTCCTTTCGGCCAATCCTCAAACCACCGCTTTTCGAGTCACTCCAGTCATCCAGGCTCGAATCGCTATCACCACTGCCACTATCTCCTTCCATGCCACCATCGTCTTCTTCGTCTTCACTGTCCTCCCATTGCTGATACCACTCGTCGTTGGTCGAGATCTCAAAGAGCTCCTCCGCCAGCTGGTCATAGAGTTCACTTTCTGCACGCGACGCGTTCTGCTCCTGCTGCTGCTGGTTGAAAAGCACATCGTCTTGATCTACTGCGATGTCCTCATCGCTCGCTGTCGTAGGCGAGTCCGCCAGCTCGATAAGCAGCTTGAGCAATTGGTAGTGCTCGTCCACGCACGTTGCCACCAGCTCTCTGAGCCGCTTGCTTCGCTCACCAAGCGAGTGGATCTGGAACTTCACTGCGATACCGTTGATCTCGTCCACCACCTGCTTGCGGTGCAATTCGAGGAAGCGATGGGAGTAGAGCTGCGCCACGACGCGGTCGACTTGCAGCGACTCGTGCATCGCGGTGGAGAGAGAAGTGGACGCTTCTAATGATGGGTCTATGGGGTTTCTTGTGACGCCACTGACACTGTTCGATGTGCCATTAGCTGTTTTGTCATCATCAGCAGCAGGAGAATGAGACGCGCGCTGTGCCGTCCGCACGCAGAGCTCGCGCGCAAGCGGACGCCACTCTTTCGTCCAGTTTGGCACTGCCATTTTTGAATTTGGGATGACGGAAAGCAATGTTTGAAGGGAACTACTTTATGCGACAAAATAGCTGGAAATGGGTAGCACTGTACTACCAAACACTTCAAATCGTTTATAAGAGCAGCGTCAGCTGGACGAAATCGTGTATACGAGCGACTTGGGTTGATGAAATGAATGGCTACAAATACATGTAGCCATGTCTACCTTGGCATTTACAAAGTGGTCATTTCACCAAATGTTCCCATAATATCAAAAGGTTTACGTGTTGATTTTCAATTGGTGTTGTTGGAAAAAGATGCGGTGATATAAGGTTTCGTTCACTTACATACTATAGGAGAAGGACATGCACCCAAGGCCGAGCGGATCTTGTGCGTATGGTAGGAATCTGGAGGGATACCCAGACCGCTCATCTATCCAAAGATCACCATATATTGACAGTTCAAATGGGTTCCGCGTTAATCGGCTCAATTTCGTTCGGGATCGCTGCGTACCCGTGGCGGCGGCGCGTCTTCGTGCGCTTCGCAGCGAACGCGATGAGCACAGCCGCGAGGCATCCGAGACCGACGAACGAAGCCAACGAATGGGTACTCGGGAGCGAGTTCGACTCATTTATGGGCACGCTCATGTCAAGCGTGACCGATCCGAAGCGGCTGTGGAGGACCTTAGACATCGCAGTGTTCATGAAGCAGCCGCTCTCGGACGACGCCTTGCTCTCGCACTCTACACCCGCCTGCATGTACATGGACGCAGTACCGTCCGAGAGCGCCTTGAGCTCGCTGGTCGCGAGGTCCAAGTCGACTACGCGAGAGAACACGAACGGAGTGACTGTGTCCGGGCTGTCCGTTGTGTCTGGCGGAGGAGCACTGGTAGTTGATGGATCAAACAGCATCGGCTCGAAAGGGTCTGTAGTCGGCGCGTCAGTGGGCGTCTCTGTGGCATCAGTAGTTGGTGCTGTAGTAGTCTCATCAACTGGCGCTTCCGTAGTTGCAGCAGAATCAATAGGCGCATCAGTGGGCGTGTCGGTGGTGTCGATCGATGGTTCTGGAGTGGTCTCGTCAACCGGTACTTCCGTGGCTGAAGTGGCATCAGCAGGTGCGTCCGTGACTGGCTCATCCGAAGTTGAGGTTTCCGAAGCTGGTGCGTCTGAAGTTGGTTCTTCCGAGGCTGGGGTTTCAGCAGTCGGAGTCTCCGTCACTGGCTCTTCCGAAGCAGGTTCTTTCAATATTGGCGTTTCTGTGACTGGTTCCTCTGAGGTTGGCTCGTCCGAGGCTGGAATCTCTGTAACCGGCTCCTCTGTGGCTGGTGTTTCTGAGGCTGGAGTCTCCGTTACAGGTTCGTCCGTTGGAGCCTCAGTTGCCGGAGTCTCTGTGACAGGCTCGCCCACCGGAGCTTCAGTTGTCGGATCCTCGGTCACCGGGTTTTCAGTAGTTGGAGCCTCAGTAGTTGGAGCCTCAGTGACTGGAGCTTCTGTAGCCGGCGCCTCAGTAACCAGTACTTTCGTTGCCGGAGCCTCAGTCAGTGGGGCCTTAGTAGCTGGGGCTTCTGTGACTGGAGCCTTGGTAGCTGGGGCCTGGGTGGTTGGTGCTGGGGTTATTGGTGTTTCTGTCACAGGAGGTTTCGTGACTGGAGCTTCCGTTGGAATGTCGAGGCTCTGGTACCGAATCTTGAACGACTCAGCGTATCCGAGAACATATGTGTCGAACGCGCCAGCGAGTCCTCCGTACTTGGAGTATTTTTGCTTCCACCCGCCTCCGACAACACCGGTGATCTCGAGCGTGTTCTGCACCGCACACTCGCGGACAGCGCTCATCCAGGACTTGAGCAGCCTGTCCACATTGTCCGGGATGCTGCGGAGCTTGAGGTTCGAGATAAGTCTCCCCGTTGCACCGACCGCCTGGATCTTCTCTCTGAAGAAATTCACAGCGACGAACGCGCCAGTTATCTCGACGGTCTTAAAGAACACCGTCTTGGTCACGCCACCGTTCGCGCTCGACACGTTCAGGAGCAGCTCGTCGCCGCACATGGCGACAAACTCGACATGCGAGCCGCCGTCGACCTCCACTGAGTTCTTCCGCCCCACACAGTCCTTCGACGGGTGCCACATGATATTCTCCGCGGTCTTGTCGTCCAGCGTGGCATACTTCGGGCCACTCAAGAACTGTTTGATCACGTCAAACGTCTTGTACGCCGTGAGGCTGCCGCAGGGGGTGTCGAGATCGACATCGCCCTTGGTGTCCAGTGAAAAGTCGGTCCTCACGACGACTTCGGACTTTGGGGTGTCGCCAACCACAGATGTAAGCCAGTTCTTCACATTGGACACGAACTGGTTCGTGTCGTCCTGGAGTTTGTTGACAAAGCGGAGCTTTGTGGCGATCACGGTCGCCGCGTCCAGCTCGCCACTCTCCTGCGCCAGAAGCGCGGCGTCTTGCTCGGCGGCGAAATTGTCGACGCCACGCAGTTGCTTGGAGGAGAAGCCGTACTTATTGATCACCGCGCTGCCAAAGTCCGCTTTGACTCCTGGAGTCGTGCTGCAGCTGAGCACCAGCGCTACCGCGAAAACGGGAGTTCCCACCGCCTTCATCGTAAGAGCACAGAGGCTAATGGTACAAATGGAGCTTCGTGGGTTAGTTCACCAACCAAAATGCTATTGTCAAATGCACGAGAGCGCTCTGCGTTCGTTCATTGCACGCTTTTGGAGAAGTGAGCGATGCACGCACGCCCATTCGACTCCATCCAATGCCAAAGCGTCGCTCGTAGCAGTTGAAAAATCTGTGACGTGTGAAGAAAGTCGTTTTTGCAGCGAGGCGACATCTTTGGCTACCCGAGACAATTAAGCCTCTGCACCAACGGAAGACAAGGTGAGTCAACCCTCCTCGAGGCTCCCAAATAGTCACGCGCGCACGACTGCCCAGCGAATAAGCTGCTGTTGCTGCTGGCGACTGTGAAACACACGCAAAACGGACGCACTAATGGGGAAAGTTGTTGGACTGAGAGCTACAGTATGATCATTTTGACATACCCCCACCCCATCAGAAGCCTGAAAGGTGGATACATTGTGTACTCCATAGTATCTACAGTAGCTTCCACGAGAATGAGATCGTGGACTTCCCTTGAGATTGTATTCACTGGAAACCGTGTTGGTGGTATTGAGCGACAAGGGACGAAGTGCGCTGTTGCATCGTCGTAGTTCTGCTTTGATGCCGAAATCCATTAATCACCAGGAAGCAAGATCCCCTTTGCCAAGCACCGCAAACCCAGCGTTGGTGATCCGAGTTGCGGTAGAGCTCGTTGACAACAATGTAGTTGGCGACATTGCAGTCGTGGCTGGTTTTCCACTAATTCACTTTGTCTGTATTCACAACCATCATAATCATGCGCAGAACAAACAACGACAACAACGGAAAGGGCTATCTACCTACACAACGCAACGTTACCAGAGCACAGAACTCTAACATCTAAAGAAGGGAATTTTCGACGGTCGCCAGCATTGCGCCGTGCACAGGCAGCGTGAGCGAGAAGTCGTACGTGACCTTCTGCCCCGGCACCAGCTGCAGGTGAAACTTGCTCAGCAGACCCGTGACCACGAGCTTCATCTCGAGCATCGCGAGGTTCATGCCCAGACAGACGCGCGGGCCGGCGTTGAACGCGATGAACTTGAACGCCGACTCGGTCTTGATCTTGCCGGTCGCGGCATCGATCCACCGGTCCGGGTTGAAGGTTTCTGCGTCGGGACCCCAGACGTTGGTCATGCGACCTATGCCGTAGAACGGCAGCCCGACCGTCGTGTTTCCGCGGAGAAACGTGCCGTCCGAGAGCACGACGTCGTGCGCCACTTCCTTTGTTGAGAACGGCACCGATGGGTGCAGACGAAGCGTCTCCTTCAGAGCGGCTTCCAGGTACACGAGGCTCTGGACCTGGTCCATGCTTGGGGTCTGAATCGTGTCATTCGCGAGCTCGGGCAGCACCACGGCGATCTCTGCGCGGATCTTTCTCTCCACCTCCGGGTGGTTACTCAGGTTGAAGAAGAACCAGCTCAGCGCCTGCGCCGTGGTGTCTCTTCCGGCGATGAGGAAGTTCACGACAATGTCGCGGAGGTACTGCGGGTCGAACTGCTTCTGCTCGAAGTCCGAATTCTGGCTTACGTTGTCGAGAAAGAGCGACACGATATCCTTGCCTTCACTGCCTCTTTGGTCAGCGTCGCCCAGCTGCATGGAGTTCCGACGCTGGAGGGACTGGGCGACGATGTCCAGCACCGTGTCGTTGATCGCCTTCAGATTCTTCTTGAGACGGCCCTCGGCGCCGATGCTCAGCAGCCGCTGCAGTCTCCAGAACGCCCCCGGACGCAGGAAGCGGAGCGCGATGACCCGCTGCGCGCTGTCGAACGCGGTCTGGAACGGGTGCTCGTCCTCCGAGTCGAGACAGCCCA
>JALBZB010000607.1:0-22344 GCA_038050625.1 Pythium sp. MPC-2022a | reverse complement strand
GCTCGAGCCTTCCATGCTACTGCTTGCTACTGAGCGGGTGATTGTGAAGTCGCAGTGCGCTCGCTATCTGCAGCTGCTTTGAATTTGAATTGTGGAAGGCGTGTGGCTGGCTGGCTGGCTGGCTGGCTGGCTGGCTGGCTGTTCAAAAGGCTTGCGTGTCTCTTCACCAACGTAAAGTCTCCCATTGTACCTACCGTATGGACACGAATGGGTACACTTTTCAAGTCGTAATTGTATTTACACGCAGGATCCATCCAACCTCTAAGAGGTCAGCCATCACCCATGGGTGTACAGTATCAGGTATAATATAATACCACACAACAATCGCAAGCTGTATCGGGAGGTGCCACTATGGTGATAGCATTGTGGAGTGAATTTCCCGTCTCCTCTCACCGACTCGACCATAATCACGGTCGGCTTTCGAAATGGGCGGAGGCCTCGCACTAAAGCTACAGTAGCTCGCGCCAGCCGAACTGAGGTTTCAAAACCTCGCGAATGTTCTATTTCGGACCCTCTCACTCGCTCAGAAATCGTGTTGTTTCTCTCTCGATCTCACTCACTCAGTCTCTCAACCAGAAGAAGCTCTTACTGTCCTTCCTTCGCCCCACAACGTGACTCACACAAGCCAAAGTCAAGAGCTCCCTCTGCCTTAGCTGCGTGCGTGCGTGCGTGAGTCGATCGTTTGCTGTTGCTCTGGAGGCGATGCGCGCACTCGAGGAGCTCCAGGAGCTCTACAATGCGGACCCGGACACCGAGCGCATCAGTTTGCACGCCAAGAGCCTCGAGCACATTGACGCCGAGATGGAGTACCTGCAGCTGCACTTTGCGCACATCCGCCATTTGGACCTGAGCGAAAACGAACTGGAGGCCCTGCCCATGGACTTTGGCCAGTTTTTGCCAAAATTGGTGGCGCTGGACCTCACGAAGAATAAGTTTCGCTCGGTCGCAGACCTAGCCGACGTGCTGCAGAAGTGCGCGAGCCTCAAGTCGCTCAGCGTCACGCTAAATAGCGCCACGGAGGAGAAATTGCTGCTCATGATGCTACCCAAGCTGCGCATTTTGAACGGAACGCCTCTGTCGAGTCCCGCGTCCCCACCGCCACCAGCTTCAGCAACGAACGAGTCGCCTGTGAAGGCCGCTCATGCGCTCTCGACAGTGCTCTTGTCGCCTTCGACGGCTTCGAATTCGTCTGTAGGCGAAGGCGAAGGTGATGAACATCGTCAGCATCTGTCTCCATCTCCACCACCAGCGCCTCGCTCGCCAACCATCGCTTCCCCACAGGACAAACGCACACTCCGCCTGCAGTTCGCCAACCTCAAAATCGAGCGCCAGGCTGTCGAGCAAGAGCGACAGCGACAGCGGAGCACTGCGTCCCACGCCCAGGACGCACTCGCGCTCACAAAAATGAAGCGACGCTCTGGCAATGGTGCTACCATTACGCCAGCATCGACTTCTCTTGCTGTCCGAGTAAAGTCGAGCAGCGTGCGGCCGACAGAGAAGCCCACGACAATCTCGGACGACAAAACGGACTGGCACAAGCTCCTGAAATCGCAACAGTCCAGCAGCAGTACCCGTGAAGATCAAACCCGAGGAAGCGAGCAGCAACTACAATCACAACGAGAACCGACGCTAGCGACTGCTGCAGCTATAACCACGACGGAGTCGTTCCTGTCGCAGTTGAAAACCGTCGTCAAGACGTTCCACCAGTGCGACACGAAGGGCAAACAAGACAGCACCAGTTCTACTCAGAGCACTCAATTGATGGTCTACGAGCAGCTTGACCGCCACGTGGACCTGCTGGCGTCACAGCTGAGTCGGCAAGAGAGCGAGCAGCTCCATGAGAGTGTGGAGATCAGCAAATCACCCGGAGCTGCTACTGCTGCTACTACCATCGCCAGTGACATCGCGCGCATGAAGAAGAGCATCGCGATGCTGCAGACACGCTGGAACCTGCTCGAAGTCTGCGGGATGTACGGCATCGAGAAGGCGAGCGGCGTCGACGACACGCTCGGTAAAGCCTTCGAAAAGCTGCTGCAGCTGCAGAAGGAGGTGCTCGTGGCACTACAGCACCAGCAGGCGACCATCGCGGCCAAGGCGCAGTTGGTCTCCAAGTCCCAACAGGACCTAGGCTCCAACAGTAGCACTAGTCCCCAGCAGCATGAGCAGCAGATGAAAGTGCTGCTGGAGGTCGCCGAGTGCCTCGAGAGCGACCTCGAGGCGGTACAGACGCGCCTACAGCAAGAAAAGGCGCAGCGCGAGCTCCTGGAGCAGGAAAACTGGTCACTCAAGCGCGAGAACGAGGCTTTTAAACGGAAATCGCGAGCGAACAACAATAACAACAGCAGTAGCACGTCAGCGACGACGACACCACAAGCTCTTCTTGCTACTATGAACGACCGAGATGGCAGCTCGAACGCTGCTGCGATAGGAACAGTGCGACAGCGGATACGAAAACGTACTATGACAGTAGCAGCAACTGAGCCTCGACCTTCTGGATCCTATGCTGCCATACAGACGTCACCTCTAGTATCAAGGCAAAAGAGCCCCGGTACCAGGGTCTCAGCTAATGGAATAATGCCCTCTCATTGTGCTGAGTCCCCACCACCAGCACCAGCACAACCAGCCACTCTACCAGCGCGCATCCGCAACCTCACGCTCAAGCAGCTCGTGGACCTCATCCAGTGTATCACGACCTCGAAGCTCAAATACGACACGCGGTCGTTCGAGGTCGGTGGTCCACGTGAAACCATGGAGCAGCACATGTACACGTACCTGAACCAGCGTTTCGGGCTCAAGCCACTGACCGTGGACTACGCGAGCGCTATCTGGAAGGGTTGCGAGGCGTTCCAGAAGCAGGAGAATGACGCGAAGATGTTCCTGACGCTACTCAAGAACCAGGTGGACGAGGGCTTCCTCGGTATCAAGAAGAAACTCAAGCAGGCGCTCGTGGACCTGCTGCGCACCTACTTCCAGGCCAGATACCCGCTGAAACAAGAGCTCGCGATCGCCACTTTGGTGCAGAATCGCATCCGGAACCAGATCTACGAGAACGAGTGGCAGGAAATGCTCACGTATCTCTACGATCCGCAGGATGTACGTTTTGTTGGCTTCAGAGTAGGTTGTGCAACATTGTCGGAGGTACACTGACTTTGTTCACAACATTGTTGGTATTGTTTTCGTTGTGTAGAGCTCGACTTTGTTACGCCTCGTGAAGCAAAAAGCCGAGAAGCAGCTACAGCAGCCCAGCCAAAGACAGACCAGAACAGCCACTCTCAAGACCAAAGTCAGTGGCTCGGTGCCAATGTCGCTGCCGTTTGCAGTGTTTGAGCAAGTGCTCTATGACTACCAGCTCCAGGGCCGCATTAGACTACTCGAGGAGTTCCGCCAGGCGTTCGAGAGCTACGACAGCGAGCGCGTGGGCATCGTCAATCACGTAAGCTATCCCCCTTTGTCTCGTACTTGGTTATCTGGCGCAGAAATCTGGACTAACAAATCACTCTGGTGGTTGGTTACCTTCTGTTTCTAGGAATCGTTTGGCTTGATTGTGCGTCGAATCGCGCCAAAGAAGGTAGCGCAAGCTGTCGCTATCGTATTCCCAAAAACTGTTGAAATTGGTTCTCACCAAAAGCTCCGGTCTCTACTGTCTCTTTCTGTCAACAGAACGCTGCTACGATCGAGAAGCTGCTCGAGACGGTCGACCCGTTCCACCACGACGTGGTGACGTTCTCGGACGCCGTGAGCTGCCTCATGGGTGACATTCGCAGCAAACGGCCGTCGCCGCCCAAGCCCTCGCTCCCACCCACTTTCACAACAACAGTACATTCGAAGTCCAAGAGCTGATCTAAAATACAACAACAAAGTTCGACCTAACGAGCCATTCGAGGTGAGGGTTCAATCGTAATTTTGAATTGGGTTCGTGGTAGGATGGAGAGGTAGGTGGATTCCTTAGTAGCCACTCTCAAACGCAATCCAGAATTCGTTGCTCTCTTCCCCTCCTTTCTCGCTCTTGATAGTGACACCGGACCTTCCGTTAGTATTCCTACAACCCTCACCACAGACCAGAGCTCTTACGTGTGTTTGAGCGCGTTTCAAGAGCGTATCGGGTGTAAACGCCGTGTGGTCTGGTCCAACCCAGAGAAAATGAAGGCCCTTGGACGGTTGAACTAGCAAGAAAGCGTCTCCTGGTGTCAGATCTTCCGAGTCGTAGTCTGTCAGCTGATCCCACACACCTTCTTCTGCTTCGTTCACGTCTTCGAGAATGAAAAGCAGCGGCAACGAATTGGTGGGGATGCTATCAACAGTGATGGTGGCGCCAGCAGCTACTTCAGTGGTCACAGATTGAAGGTTTGGGGCATTGGTCATTTTGCTCGAACTGAAAACGACGCTGCTGTTGTTGGGGTCCACTGTAGAGATCGCGCTGTTGCTGATCTTGAGCCAGTTCAGTTCTTCCGCGTACCCAAAGTGGTCGATCAAGTTGCCTCCACCACCACCACCAACATCAATTCCCTGATCTTCTTCGCGAGCCTCGACAATTTCAATGCCCAAGTGAGCCCACTCTCTATTTTGTCCCTCTGTTCTTCGTTGACCGAGTCGCACGCACGCCATTTGCTCCACGAGCGCTTTCACCATTGCGACACCGTCGGGGATTTCGCACTCGCGACCTCTCCAGATCACAATTTCTCTTGGCTGGGACGCTGATGAGGTCGACGGCCGCATGAACACAAAGACGCCTCTCGTATAGAACCAGGAGGAGTAGGAACCATCCTCAACCACCAGTTTCTCTCTCTGGGATCCTGGCTCGTAGCAGCACTTGAGCACGAGCGTGTCTGGGTCATGCGCAGCATGCGGGGCGAGCCGATACAACCCAGTGGCTGTACTGTTCTGAGATGAGCCCGAAAAAAACGTCGCGAGCTCGCGCTCCCACTCGATGAGCTGGCAGAGGAACGCCGTGTTGGGGCTCGCGATCGGCCGCTTGGCCTTCATGAACGCCAGCGCATCACGGAAACTCGTCAGGCTCTGCTGTTGCTGTCGCTCATACATGACGTACGCGACCACGAGCGCACAGGAGCGCGAGATGCCCTGGTGACAATGCACGAGCACCTTGTGCGGAGGCGAGTCGAACTCAGCGGCTTCAGCAGACTGGATGAATTCAATCACGTGGTAGAAAAACCACAGGAGGTCCTCTTTCGTGTCGTCACGGAGCGCCAAGCTCAGCACTTTGATACCAGACAGATCAGCAGTAGGAAGATAAGGGCCAAGCTCCTTGCAGCAGTTGACGATGTGCGTGATCCCGAGTTCCTTTAGCCTTTGCGCGTTCCTTGCGACCTGCAAATTGCTCACGAAGAGGAAACCCGGCAAGATCTCGGAGCAGACGCCCGCGAATTCGTCCAGAACTCTGGATTTGCGCACGCTCTCGGGGACCAAGAACCTGTTGTCGGTGGTGGAGGCATCAGAATCCCGAGTGCCCTCTCTGTGAATCAATGCGCCGTCGTTGTCGCCACCACTGGAGCTCCTAGCTGAGCTTCGGCACGAATCATCCTGCAGCTGCAGCGCGTGGGCAGGCGGCTGGATGCGCATGGTTGGGAGCTCTTCTTTTGGTCCTGAAATCGGACCAGTCGCTCCTTGCCCACCATTGCCCGTGAGAGACTCTGGTTCTGAGACGTTGGTGTTGGGGGCACCAACTGCAGAAGCACCACTGGAAGCAGACTTGGTACTTTTTGACTGGGTGGGTTTGTCGGCTGGTAGCACGGTGGTGAACGCATCTTGCGAGTGCGCGTGGCCCATTGAACTGGGCTTGAGACTCGAAATGCCTGCTTTCTCAGTCAGCACCTGTGCGTCTGTGTGGGGAGTGAGTGAGCTTGAGAAACCTGAAACGACCAAAACGACAGCCCCGCACAGCTCAAGAATAGTCAAACCTGACCAACTCGGTCTAGCGAACCCGTGCAAGTCACACAATATCTCAATCTCTATCGCTTGCATCATTCATTCCCTTCTTACCCCACTATCCCACACAGCTTTCTAATAAATAATTGGATTCACTCTCCCAACATTTTACCACTGCACTTCGCTCGTTCAGTACTTCTCTAGATCACGTCCCTGGCCGAGACGAAGGACATGGCATCTGAGCTCTTGCGGTCAGGCCAGTGGTAGTGCACGTTCGCCACGACCCGTTGGCGGTACCGAAGCACCACGGCGGCCGCGACGATCACCAGCACCGTGCCGCCGAGCACCGACGCCACGTACACGGCGGCCGAGGAGGAGTCTTCGGGGACGGCGCGTGTCGTCACTTCACTGTCCGGTGCGATGGTTTCCGGTGCTTGTGTTGGCGCCAGCGTCGTGTCACCGACCACCACGCCCTTCTCGAGCCCTACATCCACATCGATCCAATCCTGATCCGTGTCTGGAATAAGAGAGAGAGAAGATAGAAGAGTGAGCCTAGGGTACCTCTAGGATCGATACAAAACCTGTTGGCTCAGTACTAACCTTCGGTGGTTGGGCAGAAGACGACCTGGAAGTCCACGCCGGCGGCGCAGCAGTGGGTCTTCTCGTCCTGCTGCGGGAACTGGTACGCGTCCTCGCAGCCGTCCTCGAGGCAGACGAGCTTGCGGCAGTTGACGTCCACGTAGTCCACCTTGGGGTTGATCTGCATGGGCTTGTTGAAGCCCACGCCGCCCGTGACGGTCTTGCACTCGTCCAGGCTCGCGCAGTGCTGAGGCTGCAAATATGACACAAGAACATAGAACATGCTCTCCAAGTTTAGGACCCCATACATATTAGCAAGCGACGTGATGATAAAGCGACAGCAAATGAACGTACCCCGCCTAATGGCCCGGTCGGGATGACGCTGATGTCGTACCACGTCTTGTTGCCCTCATCGATCGAGAACTCGGCCACTGAACCACATACAAACAGAACACACAGAATCAATCAGCCAATCCTGTATGCAGCGCTCACGCACACATTCGAAATGGCTTACAGGTGGCCTGCGTGATGGCGTCGTAGCGGTAGGCACGGATGTCCTTGGGCTTGAGCTCGAGCGAGACGCTCTTGCCCTCCTTGATGCGCGTGACGTTGGCTCCGTCAAAGAGCTTCATCGTGCCGTTGCAGTGGTTGATGATCTGGATGTTCACGCCCTGCACCGCCTTCACTGGCATTACCACCAGCATCACCATGGCTGCGATCTTTCGCATCGAGAGCGCGGGCACCACCGCCATTGTTGCTGAGAGCGAATCTGTGAAATGTATTCTATCAGAAGTCAGCGAGCCCTCTGAGCTTTGGACTGACTCGCTGCGAATAGCCGATTGACTGACTGAGTGGAGAGTGAAGTGTGGAGAGCTCTGTGTGTGTGTGTGTGTGTATGTGTGATGGAGCTGCTGCTGTTGTGGAGTAGGGAGTTGCATTTCCAAGTCACGACGGACGGACGGACGGACCTGCCAGTGCAACACACACAGGTCGTTTGTTTTCTGCAGCGTGCAAGTTGGCTCGTCTGTTCGCGATTTGCTTTTTCCATCAATCGAGCTGTCAAGCGACGAAGCTTTTTGGGCTCAGAATACGATGTGTTTTAAGAACCTTTACTTTAAACAAGTAAAACATTGCATCGTGTAATTAAATATGTACATAAAGCATCGGTTGATGACTTCAATGTCTGCAGAATACATCGGATCTTCAAACAAATATGGATTTAGTCGTGCAGAGTGATGGTCTTGTGGTTCGACTCCCCTTCCCGCATTGAAATCCCCAGTGATTCGGGTTGCAGAGTTGCTCACGGGCGAGCATCAGAAATTCTCTCTCAATATCGATTTGAACAGTTTTCATTTGCTAACTACTTATACAGTCTTTTCTTGAACAAGGATTTATATCTCAGATAATATGCATTCATACAGGATATGTATTATTCAGGATCAGTTTGCTCTCCCTCATATTCAACAATAACAGCATAACCTGTCCAATCCGATTGATTTAGTGAAGCAAGGAAATGCCATAGGAGAGCCCATCTCGTTATGTGCTTTGGCATCGAGCTTTCTGAGCTGACAATGACTTAATTAAATGAAGTCCTCACACAATTTTGCAGCAGACAGAATTTATTTTGAAAGTGCATTAACCACCCTCTCTTATCTTATGTTGCTGGTATCAATCAGGTATTCATTCGTGTCTACAGCGGCGTTTACGAGGTCAACCAAAGTGTTTGCATCCATTCATCTACTCTGTGTCTTTGTATCGCATTCTCCCTTACTATGCATTTTTCGTTTCACGATATTAGAAATATGAGCATACGTGCGTGTAGTTCTAAAACACTACATATCTGCGTTGCTGTCATGTTCGGCACAGGAACTTCGTGCTCTCAATCTTTGGAATTGCCTAAATCATTTAAAACGATTAGCCCACTTTTAAAACCTCTATTTTATTATACTTGGTATTTAGATAACCTCTATGTTTAATATTACAGATACAATCACGCAATAAATGGCGGGATGTTTGGAAAGTTTGTGCTGATCCACTCGCGTCAACAGTCAACCAAGTCAGCATTATTCAACGATTTGACAAACGAACTCGCAAGGGTCAACCAGTTGAAGAGTTCGACAAGGGCTTCACAACATGCGGCGCAAGAGGATAGATGCACAGGCTCACTTGGCAATAGGCTCTCCAGCTCGCGTTTACACCAGTGCTGTCTCGATAGTGCATGTGCGTGGGTGCGAGATGGAAATTGCGGTGCAACCTGACAGGAAGAACGAATGGTGGACAGTGCATCTGGGTGTACAAATATTAAGTTACTTTCAAAAAAAACATGCTCGTTGATTAGATTTGTCCATCACACGCATCACGCTCTCTCTCACGCAAAACGCACTCTCTGTCGCTCGCCTCAAGTCTCTGCCGCCAGTGGTCTGCTCTTAGGCTGTTGCTGGGGTTCACTCGGACTCTCTTGGCTTCTTCTTCGCCTTCTGGGAACTTAATATGCCTGAAACGCGCAGTGTCCAATATCTTTCTTGAGGTTTTCGTGTGGGCGTCTAGATGCATTGGATGTCGTCGAGCGGCGTGAGCAGACCCTCGGGCTCGCCCGCCACAAACGGCGACGGCGAGTCCTTGGTCTCGGTCTCCTCCAGCTCCTTTTTCTTTTTCATGGCCACGAACACGACCGTGCCGGCCACACACGCCACACCACATAGGATCGCGAACACCGTCATGCCCATGCCATTATTCGACTCCTTGGCACCCTGCACCGACACGTTCTGCGAGCTGCCGCCAGTCGAGGTCGAGTCGGTGTTCGAGCCACGAACCGGGTTCAGCTCCACCGACGCCGTCACTTCCGTTGATTCTGGCGTTGAAGTCGACTCGAAGCCGATCATGCCCGCTTCCAGGCTGTCGCTGTCGTTGCTCGAGGTTGTCGCGTTCGCAGACTCGAACGACGACGAGTCGGACGAGGAAGAGTTCGAGGAAGAGTTCGAGGAAGAGTTCGAGGACGAGCCGTTCGTGCTATCCATCGAGCGCTCGCGGAGCAGCAGCTCCAAGTCCGCAGTTGGTTCTGGGGTAGGTTCTGGGGTCGGCGCTTCCGTGGTTGGCTCTGGGGTTGGCGCCTGGGTGGTAGGTTCTGGGGTCGGAACCTGGGTCGTTGGTTCAGGAGTTGGAGCCTGAGTGGTTGGTGGTGGGGTTGGCGCCTGGGTAGTTGGTGGAGGGGTTGGCGCCTGGGTGGTAGGTGGAGGGGTTGGCGCCTGGGTAGTTGGTGGAGGGGTTGGCGCCTGGGTGGTAGGTGGTGGAGTTGGCGCCTGGGTCGCTGGCGCCTGGGTTTGGCCGCCTGGACCGCCAGGGCAGAACGTCAGGTCCACCTCCGTGTTCATGGTGCACGAGGTCGTCTTCGTGTCGTCCTTTGGGTACTGGTACGCGTCCGGGCAGCCGTCGTACGTGCACGTGCGGGTCTTGCAGCCCTTTGGCGCGATTTGCATCGGGATGTTGTAGCCGACGCCGCCCGTGAGGTCCTTGCACGCCTGGAGGCTTGGGCAGTATTCAGGCTGCATTATGTGAGCAAACACCAAGAGTTAGTCATTTTGAATGTAGAGAAAACAAAAAGATCACTATCGGCATTCACTTACGCCTGACTTTGGGCCCGTCGGGATGATACTGATGTCGTACCAGAGCATGCCGCCCTCCACTGCAAACTCGGCGACTGTAACATCAGATCAAGAAATCGAAGAAGCAAACCATATCAGTCTCAAAACTCAGCTCAAGTAGAATCCCACTACTACATATCCAAGCAGCTAAACAAATACAGAGAGGTACGTACGGGTGGCTTGCGGGTTCATGCCGGCGCGAAACATGCCGCGGAAGCCCACCGGCAGGTTGCGCGAGACGACCTGTCCGGGGCTCATCACGGTGATCGCCGAGTTGTCCCACAACTCGATGCTCTCGCCGCACTGGTTGATGATGTTGACCGGCGTGGCGGAGGTGGTGGCGAGCACGGCGGCGACCGCGAGCAGACCAGCCGCCTTGGTGGTGATACACGTTCTTGGCTGCATGGTGATTGTTTGATGTCTTCTGTGTCAGTTGCTGCGCTCCGTCGTCGTCGTCTTCTTCTTCGCGTGTATTCGCTGCGCAAATAGAGAGTGAGCTTCTGACTGGAAGGGGGGAAGATGAAGGAAGATGAGGGGCTAACTGGCCAGACGTTCTTTCAAGCGGGAACAGGAGGACTGGCCGCGGCAGGTACGTACGCTCGTCCGTGCTCTGGCGCGGCTGGCATGATGCGTGACCTGGCGTGCGAACTGACGAAACGCGCCTTTGGAGGCTCTGGATGCTGTCACAATCGCCCGATGGAGCTACTGGCGACGAAATGCACCAACCAGGAACTCCACAGCGGCGCCACGAGGGGACAAGACGTGGATCTGGATCTTCTCTGACAGCGAACTGGCTCACCAAGAGCGAAACGCTCAGTTGAGGATGTCTGCTTGGTGAAAAGCCTCTTTATATTGTGTACAAACGAGTACATGATACTCACAACTATCATAAGCTACCTCTATCTCGTCGGATAATAATGATTTTGATTGTATGTTTCTATCAATGGATGGTGGTTAGGGCTGGTACATTGATTCTGAACCATGTGGTTTGTACCAGATATGTCAAATGTGTGCAACCCACCAAAAGTGCCTACCGTAAACATAGCAATAATTTACAGATACGCTCCCCCAATTAGATGAAACAAATCAGCATTTGTGGATATTATAATATGTATAGTACACTGTAAATATGGATGTTCGACTGGGACAAACCTTCGAGCTTTGTCTCAGTGATATTTTCGAAACGGGCCAAACGAGCCCTTGTACTCGTTTCTGAAGGATGAGTTCAGTGAAATGCGCCGCGAACAACCTCACAATGGGTCGATCGACTTTTGCAGCGAGCTCCGCACGAAAAATGCGCCTTCCACTCGCCCAACCTCCCTATAGTTTCTCTTTCTCGCTGTCTCTCATGCAATGCTTGCTTTTGTCTGCGCAATTTTCAATTCGATGCGCCTCCTCTTTCACAGAGCGCCTTTTGCCTCAGCGCTTTACAGAGCTGCACACATCCGAGGAGCTCACCTTAGCTCTGTTCATGCAGGACGCAGGAAAAAGCAGATGGAGCTGGTGTCAACCACCAATTTCTCAATCTACTACTCACACGCACGCATGTGCCTCAAAAGAGCCCACTGTTTGAACTGCCCCTGTCCCATTTGCTTTCAAAGCAGACGGAGGCTCAGTGGACTCTGTAGGAGAAGCACGCGCCAGCCAGCCATCTTGCAAAGTTCAGTTCACTCGGCCAAAGCTGAGGATACCCAGCAGCGCTTTTCTTGGTGTAAAAAAGTTCTTCTGAGCCCGTCGTCCACGACTTTACAAGATCCACCTTGAGCTGCGCTGCTTAATTGAAGCTCCTCGAGAGATCCAAGCCTGACGTAAGTGGATAAAGTGAGTGGCTGCGCGCCGTTTCTCCACTTTGCACATGACCAACAAACGATCAGGCAGGCAGGCTGAGGTTGAATCTTTTGCTCCGCACTTGCTGTTGTGATCTTCTATCATAGTGATTAGCTTACCACCATCCATCGCACCGGAGCTCTTCAACCAGCAGAACCTACTGTACTTACCTGGTGCCACTTCAATTTCGTCCACAGTTCCACTTGGTGTGATCACGCCCCAGGCGCTCGTCGAGTCGCCAGTAATGCCCGTTCCTAGAGCTCTTTCTGCTCACTCATAAGCAAAAAAGTATCTTTCGCACGGCTCTCGCTCTTTCTTTCTTTCTCTCTCTCTCTCTCTCTCTCTCACTCACTCACTCTCTCTCTCTCTCAATCGCTGTGTTCTTGAGTTCGCTTGAACTCTCTCTCTTTCAAAAAATAACGTTAGTTCTCATACTTTTACAGCAAAATAATAATAAGCAACGCGTTTGCTGTGTTGTCTGCCTATCAGTCTCCTCTCTCTCTACCTAGTTTTTGACCTCTTGGTGGTGGTCGCGTAATGCAGCTCTTGCTCGGTCGAATAGCTCACTTCGTGGCGGTCTCGTGTTGGAGTTTTAGCTGTATCGAATAGCTCAGATCAAATCCGCGAGCTCACGCCATCGTCGCCGCTTCCTGCTCAAACTTTGCCTCCTCGTCGCCATCGCTTTCGTCGTCACTGGCAACCGTACAGTGCTGAAGCTGTAGCTGCTGGATCTGAAGCTGTTGATGTTGCTGCTGCAACTGATCCCCACCACCACCACCACACGCAAGCGCGTCGTCCGCAAGTCTCGCCAGCATCGTGTCGTTCGCGAACGTCAGGTTGTGCATCAAGTCGAACGGCTTGGCGTCCAGCTCGCCATCCGTGTCGCGCAGCAGGATCTGCGCCACGCGCGCCTTGAAGCGGTGGCAGTACGCGTCCGGAGGGATCGCCGAGATGCCGCTGCCCGACTTGCCGATGAGCATCTTACCCACTTTCTCCATCTGCTTCTCCCAGTCCCATTCCTGCAGAATGTCGATGATGCCCACAAAGTACACCTCCTCAGATCCCATCGTGTCGCTGCTCGCGCGTTGCCCCAGCGGCTCCAGGTTCGAACCGCTCGACTTGCACTCGTCGTCCTCTCGGATCGCCGACGTCACGATTTCTGCGCCGTTGTGCTGCTGCCACGAGGACTCCTGTAGACGACACTTGTGGATGCCGATCAGCAGCGAGTAGTCCATGATGCCCATCGAGTTGAGAAACTCACTGTCGCGCACCACTTGTGCGTACAAACTCTCGGCTACGTCCGGTGGCAGGTGCAGCTTGCGCTTCATGTCCAGGTCCTTCAGGATCGTGTCGGGCCGGTGCATGTGGAACGGGAACGTCGTCGACGCGTCGGCGCGACCGAACTCGTAGTTCGCGTTGCACTCCGAGCACGTGACGATGTCGCCCACCTGCGGAAGTCGCGCGCGTCGGTCGATCCACGAGCCCTTCACGTCGTACTTCTCCATGATCGTCGCCGTGTGTTTGACGCTGTGCAGCACGTTCGACATCACGACAAAGTAAAAGTTGCGACCGTAGAGGCGGATGCGGTGGCAGCCGAAGAAGCGGATGATCCGCGACTTCGGGTTGTTCTGGATGTACTCTGAGTACGCCGGGATCATCTTGACGAGCTTGCGGCACTCCTTCTCCTTCATGCTCTTCACGATCAGCGAGTTGTCGCCCGAGAAGAACATGAACGCACCACTTGAGCCGGCGCTGATGCGCTCTTTCGCGGTCGTGCGGAACGACGCCAGGTACATCTCGTCCGAGAGCCCAAACACGCTGCGGATCGCGCGAAACTCACCAGGCGCGTAGTCAATAAACACTTTCGGCCTCGGATCGTCAATGCTGCTGCCCTCCGCAGGCTGCTGGCCGAACGCCGTGTTCGCAGTGCGGCGGATCCCCGCAAATAGCGGCGACAGATTCAGAGACGACGATCGGTTGCTCTGGAGCTCAATTTCTTGGTCGAAGAGCTCAAATGGCACCTGGGAAACTGGGTACAGCGAAAAGCGACCGGGAGCGTGCTGGAAACTGAGGTTGTTGCTGAAGCTCTGCGGCTGTGACTGCTGCTGCTGTTGTTGGCTCGAAGTGCTCAGGAAGCTGGTCCGCTGCGAAAAGCTGTCTCCTGGCGTTGTGCATTCAGTGTTGTTGCAGGAATCACCAGGCATACGTCGAAGTGGTGGTAGCGTGGCGTAGTTCGGCTGGCAGTACGGACGCGGCGAGTTGAGCATGTCGATATTCTGGACATGTGAGATGATCGAGTTGTTGGAGAACGCCGAGTCCCGCTCGGCACCGACGAGCAACTGCTGGAAGAAAATGTTCGTGTCCGGCGTCTGTAGCGATTTCAGAATCGACTTAGTGATGCCGCAGACCGTGTAGTAGATGATCTCGCGCTGCAGTGTATCGTTGTTCTGCGACGCCCATGACGAGATCGACGACGTCGACGATGCCGTCGACGGATTGCGCGGAGAAACGCTGCTGCCGTTAATAGTGTTGTTGTTGCGTAACAGTGTTCCTCGGTTTTCTGGGATAAGCGGCTGGCGTCCGCTCGGGATCGCTCGCGCGCCACCGCCAGCCTCGAGTGATACCAGACTCGACGCGCTCCATGTCATTGGGTTATTATTGCTGTTGCTGCTGCTGCTGTGGTTGCTGCCGTTGTTACTGATTTCCATGTCGCTGTCATCTTCGCCATCCGTGGACGCTGCTGTCTCATGCGCCGCTGAGTCACCCCCGCACAAGAGCGCTCGAAACGCACAGCAGCGCTTGTTCACACTCACCCACACGACGCACGTGAAGTAGCCTTTCGCCGCGAGCAAGAAGTGGAAGATCGCATTCAGCAGGTTCACGCCGTCAAATTCCGCTGACGTCGGGTCGTCACTTTTTCGGAACGCCTGGTCTGCTGGCTGCAGTCGCTCAAGCGCGTTCGAATTCGATCGGTAGACGAAAAATGCGGCGAGGATGACCAACCACGTCGCGTTGAGCGTGTGCACGTAGATTGTCATGCGCTTCATCATCCGCCGCCGTGCCTTGAGCGCGATCACCGTGCCGCTGTTCGAGCGCCACCAGCCGATCACGAGGATCCCTTGTGCTGCGACGACCAAGAGTACCACGAGCGCAAAGAGCGTCCCCCAGTAGACCATGTTGAGATTCTGCCACTGATCTGTCCGTGTCTGTTGCTCCTGTTTGCTCGAGAATGACGGCAGCATTGGCAATACGAGCCCGACCGCGCGGCAAAGCTCGACGCTACTCATATCGTACTTGTCCTGGAAATTCTTGGAGAACACGACCAGCGGCACTGCGACGGAGATGAGGATCGAACCGCTCCACACGACGCTGTGGTATAACTTCAGCTGGCTCTTGTAGTTCGCAAACGGATTCGAGACTGAGACGAACAAGTGCAGGATCGCGGCGCCGAACCATCCAACGCTCGCGAGCAGCAGAAACATCTCGAGTGCCGACATGATGCTGCACGCGCGCATGCTCATGGGCTGGCAGAAAGACGCTGACGCGCCGTTGTTGCCTGAGCAGTAGAGCATCACGTGCATGAGCGCGAGCAGCGCGAGTCCAAACTCGCAGAGCGCGACGTATACGAGCAGCTCGTTTGGGTACCGCCGGTTCTGCGGTTGCAATAAATACGACACCAAGATCACGAGCGCCGAGATGAAGCTGAGCAGCGAGCCGATGACCACCGGCGCAAGGCGCTGCAGGTCGTGTGGGAGCAAAAATGCGAGCGCAAAGCAAAAGAGGAAGATGCCCGTCGCGCTCGCCCAGAAGAACACGCGGCGCATGCGCAGCTTGCGTTTCCGCCAGCGCGAGAGCAGCGTCATCCACGATGTCTTCTTGTCACCGACGATTGCGATCATTTCCTCTTGCTCTTCCAGCGTCGCGTCCTGATCTTCTGCTGTCTGGGTCAGCGGGATGAGCTGCTGCTGTTGTTGTAGTGGGGGTACCGTTGTCATCATCTGGTTGTACTGCGCCGTCGACTCGGTGGTGCCTGCTCTGGACCGCGACGCGTTCGAGTTTGCGACCGATCCTGTCGCTGATCCGCGGCGTGCGCCGAGTATCGCTGAGAGCGGGTGCGCGTGGCCGTAGCTTCCTGCGCCACTGTTCGCATGAGTGCCGCGGGTGCTGCCGCCGACGGTGGCGCTCGACGACCCCTTACGCATCGGCTCGATATCCTCCTGGTAGCTCAGACTTCGTCGCTGCTGCTGCATCCTTGGCGGCGTCGAGACTGTGTGGTAGAGCGCCTGTGGACTCAGCGCCGCTTCCTCGCGGCTCTGGCTCCTCTGACTCGCGCTTGTAGCTGTAGTTGTAGTGATTGCAGTGTTGTCGCCAGCAAGCGCGGCGGCGGTGGAAGACGTCATGACTGATGGTGCTGGACTGCTGCCATCCATCACCTCACACTCACTCGCTTATCTACCAAATTCCTTCCAGTAATGCAAGAGAGATCCAGAAGCTGCCCGTCCGTCCGTCTTGTGTGCTTCTTCAACGCCTGCCGACAGACCAGATCCTTATCTTAATACGGCGGTGAGTAATGAAGAGGAATCAACCGCGCACACGCGCTCGCTCGTCTTGCTCTCTCGGTAGGCGAGGCTTTGTGGACGTACAATAGAGAGCCACTCGCGCACTCTCACGCTTGGGCTTCTAAAGCGAATGCTCCTCGACGGTCGTCTCGGCAGCGCGTGCGTCCGATAATAAACAGCCGGGTCAAGAGGCACAGGCCGCCGCTTTCCCTTTCTGCACTTTTTCCGCCGCTTTTCCGCCTGGAAATAGAGCGCGCGCAAAAAAAGGGGTGAGTTTTCCAGACCTGATATAGTTGATAGAGGCTCCTCGTTTGACTAGTCTTTTGTATGCAAACCCAAAGTAAATACCAGATATGAGGCAAACCATGGTTAACTGTTATAACAGTTATTTTTAAATTAACATTTATACGTCTGATGATTGGCTAGAAACAAAATTGGATTTATCCAATCACGGACCAGCAGATTTTATAGAGGCTTCCCTTTGACTTGATTTTTGTATGAAGCGGAGGACCACCTCTTCGGAAAGCATCGAGGCTCCCCTTTGACTTGCTTTTTGTATGGTTTTGAGGAGAATGCAATTTTCATCCAATCAGTGAGAGCGCAGAAAGTGGCTTCAGAGAGAGAGGGCGGGCGACATGTCCCACTCTCCCTCGCAACCAAACATACCACCCAGACTCACAGTGTACCGTTAGGTACACACCAATACACCATACTCAAAGAGAACTGGCAAAAAGCCAGCGTATTTTTGCCGTGCGGTTGTTGCGCTACACACTTGTGTACTGTATGGTGGGCGCGCACTGAAGTAAGGGTGCCCACCATCATCTTAGCTTCTTCGGTCTCACTCACGCTTCCTCTTATGGCGCTCTCGCAGTGGTCGATCGTGCTCATTTGTCATTGTCAGGTGGTCCCTCCAAAGTGCTGGTTATTGTGGGATTGTGTCGCGTAAGCATATGTGTAATGTTCCTACTGAACAGAACAGAGGCATGCAACTGGAGGAAAGTATGAGGTCCACCTCCACCCCACAGAGCCAGCTGTTCTATCTTCGATCCACGCACCAATAATAGAGAAATTCAATGGTGAATGGGAGAATGGATCTCTTATTCTCTATATTCACTTTATGGTAATTTCATGAGGGTGGGAGTGAGTCCACAATTGAATCCTAGCCACGCAACACACGAGCACGAGCTTCACGTGGGCGAAAATGATAAACTTCGTCAAGTGCCCAGTTACACTTGGTCTTTGTAAAGAAGACCCACAATAGTTTTGTTGTAAAATGCGTCACTTTGGAATGAACATTCGTAATTTGCCTCTTTCACTTGGTTTTTGTATGAGATGAGAGTGTACCCACTTGGTTTGCCTTCCAGAGAGCGTTCGATGCCCTTTCTTTGCCACAAATTACATAGGCGTGTCACCGATGTATTCATGACTTTTCTGAACTTTTGACTTCAAGTTCAGTAGGGCCAGTGACTGACGTTTGCTGAGTTTTGGAACCACAATTGAGCTCCTCGTATTCAGTTCATGGACATTCACTTGGCAAGCTACCACTGGCATCTTGGAAGATAGATTTTCATCAGTAGCTGCTCGTGGCGGCGTCTTCAGGCGCTGCTTCTAACGCTGAAGTGTCAACGCCGATGAGCTGCTGCTTCTCTGCCATTTGCTCGCAGAAGCGCTTGAGATCTTGGTCGTCTTCGAATTCCAACGGAGGACTACAGATTCACAGCACGTGCACAAAAAGAGAGAGAAAAGACAGAGTTAACCCACGTATGATGGTGTGTAATGGGTAAACTTTTATAGACATACAAGCACACACACGCACGCAACGAATCCATTCCACACGATACGTACAGAAAGTTGGTGAACTGTTGGCCAGGTAGGTATTTGGCAAACATGCGCTGCCGAGCCTCGACGTCGCTCCCGTGCATCACGAGCGCCTTGACCTTCTCCTTCGCGGTCACGTTGTCGTCGTCGAGACGCTGGAGCTGCAGCAGACGGCGAAGCACGCGCGCGCGATAGAACACCTGCGAACCCTCACGCTCGATGAGCGGACATCCCTGGAGTGCGAGGCGTTGCAAAAAGTACAACGGGATCAAGTGGTTGAGCTCGTTCACATCCTCGAGATCGTTGCTCGAAAGATCCAGCTGCTGCAGGCGCTCACAACTCTGTAGGCGCACAAACACAATGTTAGCATTGGGTAGCACAAGACATCGTATAATAGAAAATTGGAGCTACCCCGATGTTGCAGAGCTGCTTCATGTTATTGTGCGCGAGGTCGAGGTGCTCGAGTCTTGGCAACAAAGCCACTTCGTCCACAGCTTCAATTTGGTTGTGACTCAGTATCAACTTCTCCAACGCCTCGAGTCTCTTGTCGCCCGAAGATTCATTGGCTGCCGCCGCCAGCAGCCCTTGTGTGGATGTGAGTCGGTTGTGCGAGAGGTCAAGAACGCGCAGGAACCGCAGCTGCGCGACGCCCTCGATGGTCGAAATGCCGTTGTGCGCCAAATGGAGCTCCTGGAGGAACTGGTGGGAGTGTGAGAGGTCCCGCATACGCTCGATACGGTTGTGGCTCAGAATCGCGAGCCGAAGCAGCGAGCCGATCCACTTGGCCCCGTTTACCCACGCGTTCGATGGCGTACACTTTGGCGTGTCAAAGTCTACCAAAGCAGAAAGTATTAGCACTCTATGGTGTGAGGAATTAAACATGGCTAGGTCAGTCCTTACCTAGGACTTCTGAGAGTTGGTTGTGGGATGCGTCCACAGAGAGCAGCAGTGGCAGGTGCTGGAGTGGAGCTAAGGTTTGGATCGCATTGGCATTACAGTCAATGTGCTACAGAACACAATACAAGACAGGATATCGTTCATCAGTACCATACACAGAATGGTCAAAGCAGCTCGGAAGCTGTCAACCCACAAGCTAAGATGTTACCTGAAGATGTGGGAACTCGATGAGCACATCCAGATCGAGTAACTGGAGGTTCACGAGCGTGGCGGTCGTGTAGACGTGCGTCTGCGTGAACGGATTCCGCCCTAGGACACTCAATCGTGGCTCTACGAGCGCTCTCGTGAGCGCCACTGAAGGACAAGAGCACTCAGCAAGTTTATCATTTTCTTCATTACCAGCAGGCGGCATCTTCAGCAAAGTGTGTCTCTTCAGGGCCCACCGTACAAAAGACTCAATAATGGGGATTTTTATGGGTGTTTTTGTATGGGATCGGTTACGAAATGGAGTGTCCCCTCACACGTCACAGGAAATTACTACTATTTGCTCAAAATATCTACACAATGCATTTGCATGCCAGTTTCATGCAGCCTAGAGCGCGTCTCGGGGCGTGATCATGATGATCGAGACGTCGCGAGTCGCGTACTGCTGCATGGGGCTCTTGGCCTCCAGGTCTAGCTTCTTCTTCTTCTTGCGCACCGTGTAGATCACGCTGCCGGCTGCGGCACCGACGACGACGAAGACCAACGCGATAAAGATGCCGATCGTCGAGCCACCGGATGACGACGACTTGGTCGTCACTTCCACAGTGTTGGAGCCGGTCGTGGTCGTCGTGGTTGTCGTACTCGAAACCCCAGTCTCCGTGGCGGTGGTGGAGTCAGTGGTAGTGGTAGCAGCAGTGCTGGATCCAGCCGAAGGCTCCACTGTAGCTGCGGAGGTATCAGATTTCTCGGAGCTCTTGGATCTGGTGCTGCTACTTCCAAGTGAGAACACGGAGCTGCCCGCCGCATCATAATCGGAGCTCACGAGCTCGCTGTTGGTGTTGCGGGATGCCGAGGCGCTCGAGGTCTTCACTACCATCGGTGAATCACTCGGAGTCGGCGATGGCGTCGGTGATGGGGTTGGTGCCGGAGTCGGTGAGGGGATCGGAGCTGGTGTTGGAGCTGGTGTTGGAGCTGGAGTCACGCCACCGGTGCCTCCAGGACAGAATGTCAACGCAAAGTCTGTCCCCGATGGACACGTGTGAGTCTTCGCGTCGTCTGCTGGGTACTGGTACGCATCGGTGCAGTCGTCGGCCATGCACACGAGCGAGTTGCATGTGTCCGTGCCGACACTACTCAGTGGCGTGATCGACATCGCGGTGTTGAAGCCCACTTTGCCCGTGAGCGTCTTGCAGGCAGCGAGGCTGTCGCAGTTGGTAGGACCTGGAGGGATGATACTGATATCGTACCAGGGTCTCCCGGTGCCCGAGTCGACGGAGAACTCGGCCACTACACATACAAAGAAAGAGATTACAAGTTGCGTGGGGTTGTCAATATCTGAACCATCAGATGTCTGGCAGATTGCTACAGTGGAGCGAGTTCAGTTAATACGTACAAGTCGCAGATTCACTAGCGCCGTCGCGAAACATGCCCAGGTACCCAGACGCCAGGGTCCTACTCGTGGACGCGCCTGGTGCGAGCGCCACGGTGGCGCTGTTGTCGTAGAGCGAGACTGTCGTCGAGCACATGTTGGTGATCGTGACAGTCGTCGCGTGCACCGAGCCATTGAACCCCAGCACCACCAATGCAGCTAACGCAGCAGTTGTGAACCGGAAAGAGCACATCATGATAGTTCCCTGAAGAAATGAGCGAGACGAAGAAGAAGAAATTCGCTTCGTCCTCTTGCCCAGAGCTCGGAAAATGAAAGAATGGCTTGCGATAGCGAGTTGAACAGCCAGAGGAGCTCCAAATCGACAACAAGAGCACCGAGCGCTTCTTTAGAACCGCAAGAGAGATCGGTCGAGATCGCGAGAGAGATCGCGTTTGCACGGCGGCACTTCCAGATGCTTGCGCTACCTAAGTGCGCTTCTCACACAGACCAACTTGATTGGTTTGTACAGTATCAGGATATTGCTTGGCACGTGAGGCTTCAAGGTATGTAGAGACGTCACTGGACAAAGTCGCACAGGCGGAGACTGGAGTCGCAATTCGCGTTAGCAGTAATGGTGGCAATGTTGGGAATGGCGGTGCCTGAGATACAGAAGATGGTCCGTCACGCCTGTGGATCACAACTGGACCACAGCAATCGCGTTGCCCGACTGCAACGAAGTTCCTTTTTCCAGGGACTCTTGCTGATTGGCGGCGCTGGGAACGAGGCTGAATGTGCCCAGAGCGCAAAGGATCAAAAGAGTGCACAAGAGTGCAATTGCGATCATTTTCTAACGACAAACTCCGCCGCGATCGGAAGTGATTGGAAGTGAGCAACATAAATTTCCATGCGACGTATGCCATAGTAATTTACATTAGACATCCGAATATGTTTGCTTAATGCTACTTGCTCAAGTGTATTCAAATGAATGAAAAGGCTTGGAGTCAGCAATCTATTTACTTTAACGATACATGGCGGTACATATATTTCTGTAAAGTTGCGAGGTGAGTGTCCACTTCAGATCGCCATGACGATGTCCTCGGATTCAATGGAAGAGCTGGGTGTAAAGCTTCGTGTTTAGGCGCGAAGCAGTGCAACACTTGCAGTGATCAAAGGCACCACTGCGTTACATTCTGAAGTGTATGTATGGATCGCAATGGTCGTCATAGGACGACCGCAGGACCCAGCTGAAAGGCTGCAGTCACCACAGCCTTTCACAGCAACCCCAAGTACTGAGCGTGAACCAAAAGTTTGAATAGATATCCGTGTACACCTCGTTGTGTTTGCGCACAAACTTAGCTCCAGGCATTGCGATATTTTGTCTTTTAAATGCTTGAATTCATTTTCTAGAGTGGATGCGATCCTCGGAGCCTCTGAAGGGACACTGGATTTTTGAAAAGGCACTTGCTTGCTTGGGCGACAAGCGACAGCAGCGTTCAGCATCCGCAACTAGCTTTCCGCATACTACAGCTCAACTACGAGACCGATAGCAAGCATGGAAAGCTCGAGT
>JALBZB010000606.1:0-22400 GCA_038050625.1 Pythium sp. MPC-2022a | reverse complement strand
CTTCAGCTTCCGGAAGATGTACTCGTTGTGCACGGGGCTTAGACGCCTGTTCATCTCGTTCTTTTTCTCAGCGTAGGCTTTAAAGCGCTCGAAGTCAGTCGTCTTCCTGTTGTAGGCGCTCAGCTCCGCCTCCCATTCGACGGCGCGCTTGCCGTCAATCACCTCCTGCTCGCGTTCCTGTACGTAGTCCCAGTACTTCTTCGCCTTCGTCTTTTTGCGGCGCGTGTCCTGTGTGTATCGGAACGTTGTCTGTTGCTTGGTGTCTCCGTCGACGCAGTACAACAGGTCGCTCATGTTGGGATCGATCGCGACGATCGTCTTGTCCTTCAGGAGTTCGTAGTCGGCAACCTCGTCGATGTACGTCTCACTCTTTCCTTTCTTCGCTTAGATCACCCGCTTGCCGAGAAGATCCTCCCGCTTCAGGAGGATGATGCAACCAACGCTGTCCGTCTCAATCTAGTGGTCGAACGTGTACCCATGCGCACGGAAGCACTTCATGTTGGTCTTGAAGAAGAAGCCCCAGATGCTGTCGTGGTGCTTGACGAGGTTGCCCTTCGTCAAGTAGTCGTTTCGCTTACCCTGTTCCTCCATGAAGCAGAGGTTGACGAGCGAGACCGTGTCTATGCGGACGTGTTTGGGCACGACGTTACTGCGCAGTGGGTATACGTCCTTGACGCTTGTGCCGTGCGCCTCAGCTGCCCTCATCATGCGCAGCATGCACGGGAGGTAGTCTTGCGGCAAGCACTGGATGTCATAGCTGATATTGTCCTTTTTTAGATCCCTCGCAGGGAGCACCAGGTCGCGCTGCTCGTCTATCCACGCGTGGTAGAGGGGGTGCGATGTCTTCGGCAGGTGTGGCCTGAGCAGGTCGTCCTTGACCCTGCGCAAGTGATCGCACAACTCGTCCTGGCGGCTCCTCGTCTCCCTCCCGCTCTCCCTGATGATGGCGACCAGCTTCTTCTTGCGCCACGACACGTTGACGTACCGCTCGACGTACTCGACGTAATTCTGCTTGATGCTATTCTCGTACATGGTGATGACGTCGGTCGAGAGGTAGGCGAGCACGGTGCTCATGTGCTCGTAGCTTAGCTCCTCCGACATGTACGCCTTGTAGTGCTGCTCGTAGAAGGCCGTGAGTGTATCCTTGATGATCTCCGTCTCGGCCTTTAGAGGCCAGACCTGGGAGGGTGGTTTGCACAGCACCTTCATGACTGAGGTCACGAACTGTCTGTCGAGCGTGGGCAGTTCGACCCCCTTCTCGCAACAGTGGAGCAGGTATAGCTTGAGCAGCTGGAGCGTGTGGATCATGATGCCGTTGGCCCGTAGCGCGGCATCGGTTAGCTTATTGATTATGAGATCGTTGCTGACGACGCTCTTGAGGCTCGTCTTGACGCAGCGGTAGGGTGATTCGGTGGCTCCTTCATGTTCCCCGTTCGCTTGAGTTGCAAACCCTAGACAAGTGGTTGCTCGCGTTGGAGGTTGTGTTGTGGTGAAGAGTGGATTGTGTGGTTGCTGGCAAAAAGAGAAGTTTTTGCGAAGCTATCTCTCTTTCTCTCCTGCGCATGGAGGATCGTGTCCATGCCTGGAAGTAGTGCACTACAGACACTTCAAATTGGTGTCCCACACACAAGTGTCCAACCCATGTCGTTTTACTAATAAAAGCGTTGACTACAGACTTTTTGCTACTAAAAGCACACGCTCAGTTTTCAATCCTGTCGTGGGGATTTTCAATTCTGAATTTGCACTCTTGTCCGCAAAGAATCAACCAGATCGCGCGGAACGGCTGGAGAAAAGTGAAAAGTGCTGGCCATCACACGGGCGAGCACACACACTTTCGCCGAGATGGGACGGGATGAGATGGGTCGGCAACACACAAAGAAGGCGCTTCCTTTGTGGTTGTACCAAACGAGATCAGAGCGCTGACGATGGCGCTTGAAGCGGAGGAGGAGCGAGCGGTCTTCATGGCACCCACTAGCAGCAGCAGGTGAGCACGTGAGCCACTCTCTTGCGTCGGCCGTAGAGCAGCACGAGCCAGAGCAAAACGCGCCGCTTGTTACCTATTTGTTTGTTGACTTGGCGCTTCTTGCCTTTTTCATCGAAAGCTGTGTCTGGGCTTTGTTGCCAAGCCCAGACTTGCCTCCTAGCTTGTGTTGGCTGGTCTTTTGGTGGTGGTGGCTGGTTTGATGATCTTCAGTTGCTTCATGAACTTGGAAATAACCTCCACAATCTCTCTTCGGGTAGCTGTTCGCGGGAGCCCCAAGAGTTCACGGAGTTCGATCACGAAGTGCTTCTCGTTGCGACCAGACTCGATCAAGCGCTGGGAATCAATTGCGCGGTGTTTGCAAACTGAAGTAAGTAGCAATAGAATGAATGTTCTTGCGCCACAGACACAAACGTACCAGGATTATGGGCTGTAGCTGGTCCACTTGTGTTACCTGCAAGAGCGTCATGAGCTCGAAGAGCGCGTCAATCGTTGGGGCTCCTGGCGTCTGCTGCATCAGCTTGCGTCGAGCTTCCAGCTCCACTGCAACGTCTTCGACCCGTTCCAAAAGCTACAGTACATGGTTGAATACCTCTTTAGTGTCCATCGTGACCCCGATGTATCGGCGTCAGTGTATCAACCAGCACCACCAAAGTAAAGCTCACATGTTCGAGATCTTGATGCGGCAAAGAAGACGCCTTTGGCAGCACAAACCTCGATTTTCCCTGGTAAACGCAAACAAACAGATCAGACATCTAGCACTCACATTCTAGGTACTTTCCTACAAAAGTCGCACCTCGTGCAACCGATGTAGAACAGTCTGCAGCTTGCTGAGAAATTGCTGGAAGGTGGGCACAATCCCGGCAAGGCGACTCGTTGTCTGCACCGCCTGCGGTAGTTTGCCCACGTGCGTCACTTGCAGAACGTGGCAGCAAGTGGCGACGAGCTCCGAGCAAACCCGACCTACTTTCCTCTCCAGCTCGTTTCTTCTTTTCTGCTCCAATTGCAATTGCTGTAAGGGAAGCTCTCCATTCGTTTGAGTAAGAGGACTGCTCGCATTCTCCTTTCCTGATCCTTTATGAACTCCCGCAGCAAGAGCGGCGGGATCCAGCACGAGGTAGCACTGGACACTCGCATCCTTGAGAAACGTGCGCTGCATCCGCATTTGTTGTCCCGAACTGGTCGCAACAGACTTCATCTCGACATGGAGCCAGTTGAGTAGCTTGTCCGCGCTGATGCGCTCCGAGAGAGTGTGGCTGGGGAGTGGCTCGAGCGCAGGCTCGGTTGTCTTATATGTTGGCTCAATTGGCGGTGCTGTTGCATTCTCGTCACCAGTAGTCTGCGGCTGTGGCCTTGATTTCTTGTGGCTTTTTGATCGTAGTACTTGGATTTGGCTTTGAAGGTGTTCAATCTCCAGTTGCGCCGTCTACTGGCACACATACACGCAACGTTAGGATATGTGTGTGTGAGAGAGAAAAAAACAGGAGCACGTGACATACTATGCTACTCACCACAAGCTGATTTCTGGTCGGTCTGGCGTCAAGCCGGTCGCGTAGCTTGGATTTTTCCTGGCCAAGCTCAATGATCATATGCCTCTGCTGCTCGATGAACCTGAGCAAGCCGTCCAGTTTCGTAGTCTGCGATGAAGACGACGTGCTTTGGCCGCCGCCTCGATAGCAGCTGCACTGTCGGAGCGTGCACTCCGCATTCTTGACCGCTTTTGTCCATGCGTCTGACGCTTCGACAGCCTCGTCTACACGCACGTCCAGCTCGTTCTCATGACTGTGCACTGCAGTTAATGCCTCGCTGCGGACTTTGGCCAGCTGCAGCTCCAGGCGCCGCATCCGACTGGCGTACCGCGTGACGTCATTGCGCGCATTCTGGGGACACATCAGCAAAATGACAAAGCGGTCGTCAGTGACACAGCTCACCCAGATAACGCACACGCGCAGCATCGCTCACAAGAGAGCGCCAGAGACCTTCAGTTGCGCGCGCAGCTCGCGCACTTCGTCACTTGATGAGCCCATTTTCTTTCGATAGTCAAAAACGCCAGCATGTGTGTTTCTTCTACTTCCAAAACCCATTCACCCGATTTCGGTGGGTGGGTGAAAGTGGGTGGGTGAAAGTGGGTGGGTAAAATGGGTGCAGCAAATGCACCTAGAATGCAGAACGCTGCCGCGCAGCGAGCCCAAAAATCCATCGCAAGTGAGATGACGCAGCTGTATTGAGAGGCATTCTTGTGCCTTTCTAGGATGGGCGACACCTTCATCCAAATTCTCTTTGCAGAAGTACACGTGATGCTCGTAGGACAGGACCAATCATGGAATCACGTAAGCGACCAGCACTCTTTGCTTGTGTAGCTCTTCGATGTGATATCTGATCAGCCGCATTGTACCGGATGCATTTACTTGGCAGCCTCACCAGACACAACTCGATCTGCCACCACATACAACAGGTTCTCACGCGCGTGCACTCACTCGCCAGCAGCACAACACATCGCACCACACGACTGCCATGGGACGCCGAAGCCGCCTCTTTGGTGGTAGCGACGACACAGCACTCTGGAGCGCGGCCAAGAAGCTCGACGACCCGCGCGTGCGCGAGTTGTTGCTGAAGGACCCGACGAGCCCGCAGCTCAACCGCGCGCATCCGGCGCAGGGCACGACGCCGCTCATGGTGGCGTGCACGAAGAAGCGGCTCTCCGGCGCAGATAACAGCAAGTGCGCGCAGGTGGTGCAGCACCTACTCGAGTTCGGCGCGGACCTCGACCTCGTCGACCAGACCGAGCACAAGAACACGGCGATGCACTACGCGGCGTACTCGAATGCCGCGATCGCGCTCGAGTACTTGCTGCACGCCGGCGCGAACGCGTTCGTGCGGAACCAGAAAGGTCATACGGCACTGGACGTCGCGCGTCTGCGAGGCAGAAAGCAGGCGACTGCGATCTTGACACAGCACCTGGCGATCAAAAGCGGATGGCTCGAGATGAACGCGAGATCACTTCTTCCGATTTGGAAGCGGCGCTGGTGCGTCGTGCTCGCGTGCAATCTCGAGCGCACGCGCTTTGAAGTGTGCGTGTTCTCGTCGCCGAGCGATCTCTTGCCGGATCAAGTGCTGCACATTGACTCAGTAGCAAGAGCAGAGTTTGTGACCGGATCGTCCAAGGGGATCTTCTCGTGGATGACCAAGCCCTACATGTTCACTTTTGACCGCCCTATCGTTCACCAAGATGTGGCAGGCCGCCGATTCAATCGAGATCAAGTTACAGGGCTGACGCACGGTCAGGGATCTGTCGAGGTGAAGAAAGTGATGTTTGCCTGTGAGAGTGAATCGATCCGACGTGCGTGGATGGCGCAGCTGGGGAATGGCTCACAGCATCTGAATCCACCTCCTGCGACGTATCCTCAGCCGTACACGAGCATGCCCGTGAGCGTTGACGCGCATCAAAGGAGAAACTCGCTGTTACCACCACAGCACCCAGTGTACGAGTCCCATGCTCAGTCGTTCCCAACATCAGCTCCAGCTATGAGGACACCAGTCGCCTACGCGACAGAAAGACATTCATTCAGCAGCTTCTCGCCGCCGCCTCGTCAGCATCTCGAGTCGCCCACGACTGTGGTTTACGGATTCGCGAGTCCAGCAGCATGTTCACCTCCACCGTCGGCCCCCTCGTTTCGAAGCGAGGAGCCTGCACACTACCGAGGTCCGGGCTCGTACGTCAGCACACTTGACGCGTCGTTAGCAGCAGCTGCAAGCACTCCCAGTGCTCCAAATGCTAGCTTCATCCTGGATGAGAACGTTGCTCCGAGCTCCCAGGTTCCAGATATGAACAGCGCTGCTGGTACCGGTGCATATGCTCAACCTCAGCTTTCGACGCAAGCTCCAACCAAGAGCGGGGCCGGCAGTGGTGACTGCGTGATCTGCATGGACGCCACTCGGGATGCAATCTGCGTACCGTGTGGTCACATTGCCGGTTGCTTCAAGTGCCTCTCGATGATCAAGCAGCAGAGCGGCAGTCAGGCGTGCTGCCCAATCTGTCGCTCTCTGGTGGCCACGGTCGTGAAGATCTACGAGTGCTAGTAGACTTTGTATGAGCCTGAACGTGCAGAAGCCGGATGAGGACAGCTTTGTTGAAGTGTGGGCTTGACTCTCAGGTCCTTGCTTGTCTTACCACTTCCCATTTTGAAATTATGAGCCGGTTTGCTAGAAGCTGGCATTGCAAATACACGAAGAAAGAAACGTTACCCAGGTGGATCGATGGCAGCAATGCATGAACAGCATTGCAAGCACGAAAATTGGAGTTGTGTGTATAAATTTGAAATGCACGTAACTATATGATTTTGATACTGACAGAGTTCTTTGTGGTTCTATCGCAAAGCAAAAACTAAGAAAACCAGGCAAAGCAAATAGCTCACTTGCACGTGGTGCCGCGCTCCTTTGCTTTACTTGCGGTTGTTTCGTCGCTTGCCCACGCTGTTGCTATAGCGATCGACGGCGTTGCGCTTGTTGCGCTTGGCCATGAGCTTCGGGTCGAGCGGGATGTACGCGTACGGCTCGAGTTTGCCCTTCTTCTTCATGTCGCCACCGGCCTTCTTCGCGCGGTACTCTTTGCCGGCGTCCTCGTCGCCGCGCTTGCGCTTGATCTGCTTGGCGCTGCTGTTGTGCAGCCCCATCTTCTCGAGCTGCGACGCCACATCCATCTTGATCTTCTCTTCGTCGTCGCTGTCGCTGTCGCCCATCTTGGCGTCCTTGTCGGGGATGATCATTCTGTTCACACAGCAAACAAATTACACCCAGTCATTTCGTTAGTGTTAATTCAAGATTGGCAAGCTCACATGAGTCAGTGACCATCAGTCTGCACAAAATGCACATTGCACGTACCGTCCATCCTTGGACATCTGGAAGTCTTCGTCGTCGTCACTCACGTCGTCGTCGTAGGCCGAATAGACGTTCTTCACGGCGGCGTTCGAGTCCAAAAAATCCACAATATCGTCCTCGTCTTCGCGGATCACCTTCTTCTTCTTGTGCAGGTCCTTCTTGCGCTTCAGCGCGGCCTTGAGCGCCGAGTCGCCGCCGCCGACCGCCTCGTCGTCTTCGTCCTCTTCATCGTCCGAGTCCGCCATGAACTCTTCAAACGTGCCCTTCGACTTCTTCGCCGACGGTCCCTCCGCCTTCTTCTTGTCCTCGCGCTCCTTGGTCTTCTTGATGTGCTTGATCAGCGCGCGGTCTTCCTCCGGCACCAACTCGGCGACTTCCTCGTAGCCGTACTTGCGGCACAGCTTGATCAGGATGATGCGCGTCTTGGCGCGGAAACGGTTCTTGCTCTCGCCGATCCACACAAGCAGACCGTTCGTGATATCCGGCAAGAACTCACGGAGTTGCTCCTTTGGCAGCATGGCGATACCAAGCTTCATGAACCCGATCACGCTCTTGATCACTTCGCGAGCCTTCTCGTGCAGCAGCATGAGCACCGTCTTGAGCAGCTGCGGCATCGCAGCTTGGATCACAGCCTCCGAGCGACCAAACTCGAATACCAGACGACTCAAGCACACAACCGAGGCACTGCGCATGTGAGGCGTGCGCGCGGCGAGACCACCGAGCACCATCTGCAAGTACTCCATCAAGCCCGTCTCCGGGTGCTTGACACGCATGAGGTTCGCCATGGCCACCAGGAGCTCAAACGCAGCTTCACGCGCCTTGCCATTCGCTTCCTTGGTGCAGAGAATGATCTCGCCGACGAGGTTCGGGATCAGGTTGTCCACGTTCACTTCCTGTGCGTCCACCATGGCGTTGATGAGGTGCACGAGGCAGCGGAGACGCATCTTCTTGGCCGGGATCGAGCACGTGAGCAGCGACTCGCAGATCGACTCGGTCATGTCCTTGAGGTTCGACTCCGTGGTCATGAACGACGGGTGGTTGTCGCAGATGCTCACGAGCACCGCGTACGAGCGCTTCTGCATGGCGCCGTCCGTGTCATCGAGCAAGTACGGCTTGATCACGCGGTAGAGCAGGTTGATGTTCTCAATGTCCATGTGTGAGATGAGCGTCATAGCGAGACTCATCTGCGCGTGCGCAATGTGCTTGAACTTGGTGAGCGCCTTCTGGTTCACCGGCTTGCTGTCCTCCTTGCTGGCGGCCTCCATGCGCTTGGCTTGCGTCGTGGCTTCAAGCAGCTTCTGCATGATCTTCTTGAACGTCGTGGTCACGAACGCAGGCTCCGCGAGCGACGCAAAGCCCTCCACCGTGTCCATGAGACTACACAATTAGACAAACAACAACAGCAACACGGTGAGATCAAGGCCATCATACAAATATCAGAGAGAATGGGTGGGAGACTTACATCTGGGACTTCTCAGCGTCCTTTTCAGGGTCCAGCTCCTCAACGTAGCTGATCAGCAATGGGAGGTACTTGCTCGAGTACTTGCCGAGCGCCGCGCGGTCGCGCGCGAGCTTCTCCTCGTCGACGTTCTCGTCATCGTCCTCCTCTTCCTCGTAGTCCTCTTCGTCGTCAGCGTCGTAGTTATCGCGGTTCGACTTGATCGCGCGCGTCTTCTTCACGAGCGCCTGGAGACCCTGGCACACTGAGAGACGCAGCTCCGGGTAGCGCTTGTCCGCCATGGCGTTCGCGAGGATCTTGGCGACCTTCTTGAAGTTCTGGTCAATGTCGACCGCGTTCGCGCAGAAGCTCGGGAACAGATCCCAAATCTGCATCGTGAGCATCTGGTACTTCTTGACCATGAGCGGCGTGGCGTTGTCCTCGCGGGTCTTGGTCTCGCAATCACGCGCGAACGCGAGCATCTTGGATGCGAAGAAGTCGAGCTCGCACGGGAACGACCGGAGCGAGTTCTTGAACACGGGCAGGAGCCACAAGCGCTTCTCGCTGATCACTTCGGTCGGGTGGTCGAGCGACACGATCTCCAGGAACTCGCGGGGGCCGATCGCCGCGACCGCGGCGCCAGCGACTTCAGCGAACAGGTCGGTCAGGTCCCGGTTGTCGCCACCGTTGCGGCCAGGCATATTCTCGGCGGCCTCGTGGAGCTCGCAGCACGTGATGAGGATCGGGTCGAACGCTGGGTGGCTCACCTTGCCGTAGAACGTGAACAGGCTCGCGAGCAGGCTGAAGATGTGCTTCCACGCACCTTGGAAACGTAGCGTCATGAGGCTCTGCAGCGATGACAGGATGCGCGCGATGTCCGTGTACGTGGCCTCCTCTTCCAGCACTGTGGCGGAGATGCAGCGCGTCAGAATGTACACGAGCGACCGCGAGGTCTGCTTCTGGATCTTCTGACCCGAGCTCTCAAAGTGCGCGCAGACGTTCACGACCACGCGCGGCAGGAGCTCGCGCGCCATCGGCTCGTTCAGCTTGTGAAGACGCACGAGCGCAGTCTCGACAATGCGCACCGCGAAGGCACCAACATCGTGGTCGTGCACAGTGCTGCCGTCGGCGCTCAAGATCGTCGAGAGGATCTTCGCGAGCGTGTCCTGCGTGAGCTTGGACTTGGACTCGCGGGTCAGCGCGTCGAACGCTTCGTAGGTCACGATGCGCAAGTTCTTCGACGACGAGTTGATGTACTTACAGAGCGCGTCGACCAGCGACGACACGACCTTCTTCTGCAGCAGCGGCAGCGCGGTCTTGAGGAAGCCAATGAGCTGCACGAGGCGGGCTTCGTCCTTCGTACTCGACGCGGCGAACACGTTCTCCGCAAAGCTGGCGATGTGCGTGGACAGTGTGTCGCAGTTGTTGTCCGCGTGCAGCTGCAGGATGTCGGTCGTCCACTTCTGTCCGCCCTTGCGGATCTTTGGACGCGCGTCGGTCGCCAGCGACAGCAGCAGCTGGAACGACTTGAGCACTTCTGGACGCCCCCACACAGCAGGCGACGGCTCTTGCGCGAGCAGCACGAGACCCAAGCAGGCGCTGGCCGAGCGCAGGAGCGCCCCTTCACCGTCGGCTTCCTGGAGCACGCGCACGAGGCACTTGGCGATCGCGCTGTACTTGGCGCGCAGCACGGCTTCAGGCACGACTGGGAGCACGAGCGCGAGCAGCTGCGAGATCTCCTGCTGGTGCGACGCCGACGCGGACTCGAGCGCGGTCATCAGCGCGGCAAAGTACTCGACATTGGAGATCGGCTTGCTGGTATCGTTGTTGCCGCGGCGCTCGTAGATCACGTCCGTGATGGCGCTCAGCACGATGTTGAGCTTGGCCTTCTGCGGGTGATTGCCGCCGGCGTGCTTGCGCAATTCCGTGTACGGGTCCATCTCTGTTTGTCTGTGTCTGTCTGGGTTCCCGAGGAGCTACGTTGGCGATCTGCGCGCGCTCTGTCTGTGCGTAGAGAGAGCGGTCAAAGCAGGCAGTCACGTGGGTGAGCAGGCAGGCAGGCGGGCGGGGCGCTCTTCTCGGAAGTGGCTGCGACTGCGATCGGCAGGTCGATCGATCGCTGGAGCAGAATGAGTGACAAGCTCGAAACGACATACGCAGCCAAACCAATGGCACGCGACGCAAGCGCTTCAAGCGACCTTCGCGCGACCTCGCATCAGCCGTGAGTGTCCGTCAAAGTACGATTTCGGGAGGGCGACTGCATCAGCCAACCCTAAGAGTTGTATTAGTCATCTTGTGTGCAAGCCTATTGACCCTTTTATTTTCTAGTTTTGATTTTTTGCTTATCTTATTATTTAACAATGTCACTCTAGACCCTTTTAATTTGGTATATCCTCTTTCATAAGTACGCATGCAAAATCGGAGGCCAATCGGCTTCTCCTCCCCCTATTTGCCTGCTTGTTGCTCCCCTTGTCACACTCGCGCAATCGACTGAGAGAAGCACGCGACTGATTGATCTGCCAGCACTTCCGCCTGCGACGATGACGCCACGCGGGGCTCCGACGCCAACACCTGCGCCAGTATCATGTAAGCGCCCGCTGCTGCTCCTGGTGCTGCTGCTCACAGTGCTCGCGATGTGCCTTCCGGGCGTGTCGGCCGAAGTGGAAGGGCTTCAGGTCGTCGAAGCGGTTGCCGTCGCTGCGAACGAGATGAACGCCAAGGACAGCGACAAGGACAGCGTGAAACCTGTGGTAGCGGTGGCAGCGCGAGGGCCCACGGCGAGCCGCTTCGCGTACGTGACAGTGCACTACGAAGGCACGTCGCGCGACGCCGAGTACGTTCTGGGCATCCAGGTGCTCATGCAGTCGATTAAGCTCACGGGCACGCCGTACGACCTCGTGGTGCTCGCGTCCGACTCGGTCTCGGAGGAGTCCAAGCGTATCTTCCGCTCGATTGGCTGCCGCGTACTGGACGTCACGAACATTGAGAACCCGTTCCTCGGCGGCACGCTGCGCAACAAGAACTTCATCTACACGCTCAACAAGTTGCACGTGTGGAACCTGCTCGAGTACGAGCGCATCGTCTACCTCGACGCGGACAACGTGCTCATCCGCAACGCCGACGAGCTCTTCCTCTGTGGGAACTTTTGCGCCGTGTTTATGAACCCGTGCCACTTCCACACGGGTCTGCTGGTGGTCACCCCGGACGCGCAAGAGTACCAGCGGCTGCTGAACGCGCTCGGCCACCTCGAGTCGTTCGACGGCGCGGACCAGGGCTTCCTCTCGTCCATGTACAGCCAGGACCTGCGTCGCGCGCAGCTGTTCAAGCCCAGCCGCGCGCAGGAGATGCAGGGCAAGCTGCCCAAGGGCATGCGTCTCCCCGTGGGCTATAACATCAACCACAAGTACTTTTACGAGCAGTACCACTGGAAGCTCTTCTACCTGCGTCACTTTGCGTCCATGACGTCGCCGATCAGCCCCGTCAAGGTCGTGGTCGAGTCAGCGCGCGGGATCCCGGCTGTCACCGTGGGGTTCCCCATGGCGCCAGTGCTCAAGCCCTGGTACTGGTGGGCGTCGTTCTTCATGAACCTGCACGCGATCTGGCACGACATCCGCGCGACTCTGCCGAGCAACCAAGAGCACTACGCGCGCGAAGAGGCTGCGAAGACGCTTGTGCGCTTCTTCTTCTGGATCGCGCTGCTCACAGGCGTGCTCTACATGATCAAGCTGTCGCTGCCGATGGCGCAGCTGCGCCAGCGCTGCGCGGACCTGGCGATGCGCAACAACAAGCACTCGCGCCGTGCGTTCCTGCTGCTGCGCGTCGTGCTGGTCGCGATCGCGGCGCGGATCGCACCCCGAGGTGTACACCCACTCGCTCCAGTGCACTACGGTTACGTGCTGATGATCATCATGAACGTGTTTTTGCTCATCTACATTGCGTGCGTTGTGTCGAACTTCTGGTGCCCCGCGAACCACATCAACATGCCGCCGGTGCTCTACGTGACGCGCTTCTGGACGTACGTGGGCATGTCGCTGGTGTCCGAGTTCTTCGTCGTGTGGTTCAGCACGTGGGCGATCTTCCCGAACGTGCTCTGGCGCCTCGTGTTCCTGTTCACGAGCATCTTCCTCTGCGGCGTGTGGCAAGTGCAGTTCTTCAAGTTGTGTCTCAAGGCCGAGTTTGGCGGCAAGAAAGAGCGCCTGCGAAGCCTGTAAGAAGGATGTGAGTGTGGGAACCAGTCGTGGCCTAGAGCTCCAGACAAGCAGAAGGGTTCAAGACAGTCCAAGAGCTGTGACGACTATGCAGCGAGTGGTGCACAAGAGGGCGATCATATTTATACAAAGAGATACGACACTGCACACCGTGAAGTCAGTCAGTCGCCTTGACGCGCTTAGTTGTCATATGAGAGAATGAACGAGCGAAGACAGAAGAGAGAAGCAAGCCACACACAGGGAGATGCACGCAGAGCACACAGACATATGGAAGGAGGAGATTTAGAACTGTTATAGAGAGAGGAGAGAGCTTGCGGAACGCGACTACGTGGACCAGAGGCGGAACGTGCAGTCGGAGCTCGAGGACGCCAGGAACCTGCCGTTGGGCTCAAACTTGACTGACTGCGATACACATGGCACACAGAGAGACACACAGATAGAGAAACAACACAATGAATACACATGCCAAACCAACGTCCCCATCCATGATTATCATCACCATGACAAGCAAAGCAATAGCCACGCACCTGCACGGGGCCCTCGTGGCCTTTGAGCTCGGACACGAACGCGTCGGTCTTAAGGCTGAAGAGCTTGATGCTGCCGTCGTCGCTGGCGCTCGCGAGCACCTTGCCGCTGCGATCGAACGCGACGCTGTTGAGCGGGTGCTGGCCGCCGTCGAGCGTCGCGCGCTCCGCGACCATGCGCACGTCCCAGACCTTGACGAACCCGTCGGCGTCACAGGACGCGATCGTGTCGCCCGTGAGCGAGAACGCGACGCTGTTGCAGGCATTCTGGTGCCCGTAGAACGTCTGCACGCACAGTCCCGAGCGCATATCCCAGATCGAGACCGTCTTGTCGCCCGAGCCTGTGCACAGGTTGCCCGTGAATGGCTGGAAGCAGACCGAGTTGACCGAGTCGACATGGCCGCGGAAGGTCTTCCGGCACTTGCCCGTCGCGAGGTCCCAGAGCTTGCACGTGTGGTCCATGGACGCGCTCACGAGGAAGTCGCCCTCGTGGTGAAACACGCTCTCCCAGACCGGGTGCGAGTGGTCCGTGAGCGTGAGTGAGCAGGATGCGCTCACAAAGTCCCAGATCTTGATCGTGTTATCCCCCGAGGACGTCGCCACGTGGGTGCCCTTTGGGTGGAACACGATACCGGCGAGCCAGCTGCGGTGGCCCTCGCCGCTCATGATGAGCTCGCAGTTAGGTACGGACCAGAGCTTCCAGGTCTCGTCGTCCGAGACCGTCGCGACGATCGGGTTCTTTGGGTGAAACGCGATCGCCGCGATCGAGTTGCCGTGGCCCTGGCACGTCTTGGCGAGCTCCATGCACCCCACGTTGACGGCTTCAAAGCGCTTCTCCAGGAACGGGTTGGCGCCGTCGTGTGTGGGGATCTTGGTCTCCCCCTCGCTCTTCTTAGACGACGCTTTCTTGGACGACAACGATGAGCCTTTCGACGACGAGCCAGTGGCCCCCGGAGCGCTACCACCACTGGACTCCTTGCCTTTGGTACTTTGAGCTGCTGTGGATACTCCTCCACTGCCACCGCTGGAGCCCGTGGCCTTGAGCTGTGCCTCGAGCGCCTCGGCCTTGGCCACCTGGCGGTCTCGCTCCAGGCGCATGAGCATCTTCTCCTTCATCGAGTTCTCGTACTTGGTCTTGAGCTCCTGAAGCAGCGGCTCGTAGGACGCAACGTGCTTCTCGAGCTTCTTGATCTTAGACGCGAGCGCCTCTTTCTCCTGCAGCACGCGCTGGTGGTGCATCTTGTGCACGTCACGCTGGTGGCGGAACTTGTCCCACGTGCCCTTGGCCTTCTCCGTGATCTGGCGCGTCTCGTCCAGTTGCTTGCGGAGTTCCTTGACCTGGTCGTCCAGCGCCTGGTTGCGTAGGTAGATGTCCGGCACGACGCTGATGTCGTCCTCGCGCAGCTTGCCCTTGGAGATGAACTCGTACCACTCGTGGTTGAACATGTCGAGCGTCCGCGTCATGCCCACTTTGATCAGAAAGTTGCGGATGAAATCGTCCACCACAGACGGACGTACCTGGGTGTGGATGCGTGGCAGTGTGGTTGACAGCGAGCGACTGAGCTTGGGGCCCGAGCCTCCACCTTCGGGCTTCTCCGACGACCCTTTCTCGCTTACGGCGTACATGTCGGAGACGGCAAACGATGTTCCAGTGGTACCACCAGTGCCAACCGCTGACGACTTGCTGAGGTTGCGCAGCACGGCCTCAAAGTCCTCTTCCTCCTCGTCGTCGTCGTCCACACCTAGCGCGGCGTCGTCTACCGCAGCGTACTGGAACGCATCATTGTCTTCGTCGTCTGAGAACTGCACTTTCTCAAGCCGCACGAGCTCCTCGTTCGCGGCGTTCGTGCGTCTCGTAGGCACCGCGGACTGTTGCTGCGGCATGTTTGCTCTCTAGGCGTTGGCACTAAACGCAGGCCCCCTTAAACAGCTTTGTGGCTTGCTCGTTGCTTCCAGGTATCAATTGACCGATCTGCCTTCGTGGACCTGCAGAAAACTCTTCAATGCGTCACTCGCAGAGAGAGAGAGACGACAGGTCAAGGGCATGTAGAGTCGTCGGTCGCTGGTGTCTCTTCATCGTATTAGCTGCTTATTAATATCACACTCGCTCAAATCTCTACCTAGTCAGTCCAGTCAAACCAGTCTTCCTACCTTAACGATGAATCACTCATTGCTGCTTCTCCTTACTGTTTTCTGATATTGGCGTTGGTCCCTCTGTTGCTGTTGCTGCTGCTGGTGACTCTTCTACCGACTGTGCCTCCTGCGCCGCCTTCGCCTCCACCTCCTTGCGCTGGCGCTCCCGCTGCTCCGCCATGAGCTTCTCGAACTGCTGCTGCAGCATCTCCTTCTGGTCCTCAGCCGCCTGCTTCGCGAACGTGATTAGAAGCGCGTCCTCGCGCGTCAGCTCCAGCTCCTTGCCCTCCTTGTAGCCAGCGATGAACGCCAGCAGCACCGACTGGCCGACCATGAGCTTGTCCGCGAACCACGACTGTGCGTTTGCCTTCGCCGCCTCCACGTCTTGCTTCTCCATTTTTAATGCGACATCGCGTCCGATCTTCACGAGGTCCACGATCTCGTCCACGTTCTTCGAGAGCGTCGTGACCACGTCGTCCTTGCTGCGGTGCTCGTGCACGGTCGCGCGCACGTTCTCGATCACGGCCTCCGTGTCGATCATGTCCTTGGCGTGCGCGAGCTCCTGCTTGATGTAGTCCACGTTCTGCTCGCCCGTAGCGCGCAGCGTCTGCAGGTTCGTCAGCACCTGCGTGCCCTCGAGCTTCTCGCCGAGGAAGTCCATGTTCTTGCTCGTGTTGTCCTCGACCTGGCCGCGCAGCCGGCGCGCAGCGTCCTTGATATCCTGCTTGCTCTTCTCGAGGTCCAGGTCGCTCGGGTCCTGGAACGACGCCACGTACTCGCGCCACGCGTCCTGGACGTTGCGCCGGTGGTCTGCGAGCGTGAACTCCCACAGGTCCACGAACGTCGGCCTGCGCAGTTGCTCCTCCATCTCGGGCGGGTTGGGCAGCCCGGGCATGCGCTGCAGCATCCACCAGTCCAGGCGCCGGATAGACGTCTGCACCACGCGCACGCTGCGCTGGAAGAGCGAGTAGCTCTTCGCGACGGGCGGCGGCGGCACCATTGCTGCTTCGCCTTGGCTCCTGTGAGTGGCAATGCCTGTGTGTGTGGATTTTGAAGCTTTGACTGGCAAACCCTCTAGAATGCGATTTCGAGACGAAAGCCCTAGAGTCCTCTTTTATGTACGGTGAGCATACTCACATCAAGTACTGAGAGGCTACTATTAAGGACTCGAGGACACTTTTGCTTTTACACTAAAACTGCGCTTTTACGCCATTAACGAGCCAACACCATTGACACATTTCCACCGCACACTCACATCAACACAGCACAAACCGATCCAACATGGCGCTCCGAGTGCTCTTGTCCCGCTGCGCGCGCCGCAGCGCCGTCCAGACCGCTTGCTCCATGCGTCCGCTGTCTGCACTCCCAGCGGCTGCTGCTGCGGTCGCGAACAGCGTGCCAGCTCTGCTGACTGCGTCGATGCCGGTGCGCCACTTCGCCAAGAAGGCCAAGGGCGGCAAGCAGACGCAGGCCGCGGCGCCTTCGTCGTCGAGTGACAACGGCAGCGACGACGGCAACGATGACGGCGCGTTCTCGCTCGAGAAGACCAAGAAGAGCATGACCGGTGCGGTGCTCAACTTCACGCGCCAGCTCAACCAGATGCGTCCGGGCAAGGCGGACGCCGGCATCTTCGACGACCTCAACGTGCAGGCGTACGGCCAGTACACTGCGCTCTCGCAGCTGGCGCAGGTCGCGGTGTCCGGAACGCACTCGCTGAGCGTCACTGTCTACGACCCATCGGTGCGTACACTATGTTCCTGCTGATCTGTCCGATCGGTTGACTGATTTGTTGTCATTTAACCTGCCAATGGACAGCTCCTCCAAGACATCCGCAAGGCGATTGAGACGATGAACCCCGTGTACTCGGTGCGCGAAGACGGCGCGAACCTCGAGATCTCCTTCCCAAAGTACGTTTATGTCTCTCAATGTATGTGTCTCTGTGTGGCTGTGGCTGTATAGAGACTAATGCCAGTGCCACACTTCTTGAAAATGGTCGTGCAGGATGTCGAAGGAGACCCGCGCGGAACTGCAGAAGGCCGTGAAGAAGCAGGCGGAGCACGCCCGCCAGCATGTGCGCCGCGTGCGCCAGGACGCGATGAACCAGGCGAAGAAGCTCAAGGAGGAGATCTCGGAAGATGACGTGAAGAAGCAGACGGAGCAGATCCAAAAGCTCACGGACGACGCCGTGAACGAGATCGCCAAGCTGCTCGCGGCCAAGGAGAAGGACCTCGTCGCGGTGTAAATGAAGTGGTGGATGGATGGATGATACAACATGTGAATGCCTCACTCACACAGCACACATGTAAACCAAATTCAAAAGCTTGATAAACAACAGTCTCTACGATATCTCTCCTTCCTTCTCCATGTTGAGTTCTTGCCTGTGTGGCCAATTACAACACGCTCCACTGGTTGCGCACGCGCACGGAGCCGTGGCGCACGAAGCGCTTCCGGTCGTCTAAGCAGTTGAGCAGCTGGCGCAGCACCATGTCCTTGTATGGGTGGATAAGCTCATACGGGATCGTCGCGAGCTTTGCGAGGCAGTCCAGCGCATCGTGGCGGTCCAACGCACTTGCTCTGTATCGTACAGAAGAGTAAAGAGTGCATTAGTTTAAGCAAGTCATGAATCACCATATTAGCACATTTAGGTATAAGACAGCGTACCCATGCTGCGCTTGCTTGAGCAGACCAGGGAAGACGTCTTTGAGGAAGGGTTTGACACTCTCCACGGACTCAAACAGCAGCGACTTGAACGTCTTCATCGCGGGGCTGCCGAGCTCTTTCTCGTCCGAGTTGATCGCCTGCACCATGAGAGGGAAGATGCTGCCCATGTGCGGCAAGTAGATCGCCTTAGGCGAGTTCGAGATCACGTGTGAGAGCGCGACCAGCGCTTCGACGCTTTCTGCAGAGCTGTGGCTGCGAATGAAATCCACCAGCACAGGGTACACCAAGTCGAATATGCGCTGACGGTAGAGAAACTACACAGAACACACGACAGAGGAAGATAACAGCCAGATATTAGCAAACAGAACAGCAAGCACCACTTGATCAGTAAGTCGCATCATATGACAACAACAATAAACACGTACCGTGATCAGCGCTCCGCATTTGCGATTCAGCACGTCCGGATACTCTGTCACCAGCAACTTGAAGCTCTTGGCGACCTCCATACGGATCGGCGAGTGGTCGCTTGGGTTCTGCGGCGTGAGGAACTTGCACAGGAACAGCAGGCACACTGGTGCGTGCTCCTTGTGGCCGCGGATCACCAGCGCTTTGGCGATCCACACATAGATCTGCAGCGCCGCGACGCGCACCGAGAACGCCTGCTGCTCGTTCAAGATGATGCCCGAGAGCTTGCGCTCGAGCAGCAGGTTGATCAGCGCATCGAACTCTTCACCGTCCGACATCTTGTTCACGATCGACGCCAGCGATTTGGCAGCAGACAGCGCGGCTTCCGAAGTGACAAGCTCGATCTGTTTCTGGTCCAGAGACAACGACAACGAGGCTGCCGTGCTGCTGCTGCTTCCTGACTGCGCGAGCTCAAGCAGTGTGTTAATCACCTTGGAGATCTCTGGCAGCGCGATGTTGCGGTTCGCCGAGTTGATGACCGCAGAGAAGAGTGGCACGAGCTGCAAGTACGCCGGCTGCTGCGACACCCCAGCGCTCTGCGTGCTCAGAAACGCAGACACCGCCGCGTTCGCGAGCAACTGCTGCGTCTCAGTGGACACATTCTGCATTGGCGTGCGGAAGATGCGCGCGCAGGACGTTAGTTTGGCCTCGCCCAGCACCTGATTCTTCTCCGCAGCGTCCGCCGCCGTGTTCGTCACCGCCGTGAGCAAGCGGAACACGATCGAGTTCTGTCCACCGCTCGTCACGCAAAATTCCATGATCGCCTTGTCCTCCGCGTTGAGCTCGATGATCTTTGCCACCGCGTTGAGGATCCCATTCACATGGCTCTGCGTGCCAGCAGCGTTGATCTTCTCGACAAAGTACGTTTTGGACGCCGCGCTATTCTCCTGCACACACAGGTCCACAAGACGCACGGTCGTTGCCTGGAAAATGGATGCTTCCTGGGACAACTGCGTGATCGAGTCCAGCAAATCTAGGAAAAAGGCGTCGTGCGTGCGGCCCGAGGACGCGAGCACAGCCGCGATACTCTCGCTCTGCGCATCCTGCTTGACCGCGTCCATAAGTTGCGCGAGCGAGATCTCCATCACAAACGCCGCGTAGTTCTTCACCGTCGCCTTTTGCTTGATCGTCGAAATCGCACGCAGGCTCTGGAGACACTCTTGACGCACTTCTTGGCTCGGGTCGAACAGCAGGAACTTGGTGAACAGCTCAATCAGCGCCTTGACGTGCACGGCCTCGACAATCGGCGACGGCGGGTATGTGACCAAGTGCGAGAGCGCCTGGATCGCCGAGCACTTGGACGTCGGCGTGCTGAGCGCGGTCGTGTTCTTGTTGTTCAGGTACGCGACGAGCGCGTCAATGAGCACGAGCGCGTGTGGGCGCATCGGTTGCGCAGACGCAGACTGGTCCACTTCGCGATCGATCGTGTTGACGATCAGGAGCAGGCGCGCGATTGACGCCTCGCACTTGGAGTTCGTGCTCGTCGCGCTTTCATTGAACTGCTGGATCAGCAGCGGGATCGACGCCTCCAGGACGTGCGCGAACGCGAGCATCGAGTCCTTGCCTAGCGCTGCAAGCACCTGGCCCGCCGACACGCTCACCAGCGAGTCGGCCGCGTGGCCCGTGAGATCACTCGTGGCGCGCGTCGTGAGCTCCACGACAAACTTGTTCCACGCGTACGCGGCGCCGCCCGATTCTTTGGTCTTCGCGAGCCCAATGACGCCCGAGAAGCGCGAGATCGATGCGAGCGACGCTTCGATCACCTCCTTCTTCTCACCCTTCACAACTTCGTGGTAGAGCGCGTTCGCGATCGAGAGCATGTGCAGCAAGACCACGTTGATCGAGTACGCTTCGCAGCAGAAGACGAGCGTCTGCAGCGAGTCGAGCTTCGCCTCCACGACCGTCGACGAGAGCTTCTCGAGAAGGAACGGGAGCACGTGCTTCGCCAGCAGGTCCGATGCCGCGAACGCCTTGCGAAGTGACAGGATCAGCTCTTCTGACGTGATGCCGTACGGGTCATTTGGCGGCGGTGTGAACGTGATCGGGAAGTAGCACGAGATCACGTCAAAGTACTGCTGCAGCAAGCTGTCGTGGCGGTCGAACACGACCGCGAGCTTCGCCATCAGCTCGCATGCGATCTGCAGACACAGCAGCAGATTGCGCGGGTCCTTCTCGCCCTCCATCGCGTTCAAGAATGCTTGCGCAAACAACCGCCCCTGGTCTGCGTCATCGTCGCTTCCGGACGACGAAGCTGGCGGTGAAGCGACGAGCACGTCAACCACGTTCTTCTGCGCGAGCGCAAGCTGCATAAGCTCAAAGCACTTCTTGCGCATCGCCTGGCCTAGCTGTGGCACGTGCAGCACTTTTACCATCTTCTGGATGAGCGCGATCGTGACCGCGGGGGCCGCGATCTTTTTCGCGTGGTTGCTCTCGAGCGCAAGCAGCGCCTGCAGACACGCGTTCGCGCTCGGATAGTCTGCGAGGCGGTCAGCGAAGAAGTCCACAAGCAGCTGTACCGCGTTCGCAGTGAGCGGCAGCTCGGGTAGGCGCGAGAGTACTTCCGCCAGCAGTTGCGTGGCGCGCGCACGCACCTTGTCGTCCACGGCCGTGAGGTGCTGGCCGAGCGCCTGGATGAGCGCCTCCATGGTCACCTTGCGGTGCACTTGCATCACGACCGTGTTCAGGCTCGTCTTGTGCACGTTGTCGTCGTTTTCCGGGTTCACGAACGCGTCGATCGCCGGCGCCAGCGGCGCATCCAGGCTGAACATCGTGCTGCTTTCGCTTCGAGCTGTTAAAAAAGAGAATGCGCGGAGTGGTTGATCGATCGGTCCTGGTAAGTTCGATTGATCAACACCGCGCACTGGTTGGTTCGCTGCCCAGATGGCAGTTTAATGGTTTAACCGATCAATCTGTTTCAATCGGCTAGCCATTAAAACACGGCACTCACCTGGTTTTAATGGCTAGCCAAAAAATAAGAAAATGATTATGGGCGAGTGTACACACTCATACGTAATCATTTTCTAAGTTGTGAAAACGACTTGGCGTTTGTATGGCATTTCACACGCTCCATGAAAAAAATTGGAAATTGAACTTTTCAATACAAACGCCAAGTCATTTTCACATCCCAAAAAATGATGACGAATGTCTGTACGTTCGAAAATTATTCACGAAAGAAGAAAAATACATGTATTTGTCTGCAAAGAATCCGATAAATTTGTTTCTTAAAATATCCATATGTAGAGCTAATCGACAGGCCACTTTATAGCTGGCTTGTTTGGTTTCTGATGTCAATACAAAAGCCTATATAAATGTACTGTAATTATGAGCCATTGTTTAGTAGGGTTGAAATGCGGGCGCCTATTAACAGCCCTTTATGTATGCGTTGAAGGGCTTCCAAAACTCATGTATTCGCTCTTGAGATGATAGCTTGTCACTTACATGGATTATATCTCGCTCGACTGTTTGGCGTGGTGAGTTCCCGACAGAAAACGTCAGAGAGCCAAACACACTATTGACCAACGACGTCCTGGGTAAAACAGACGCCAATCCGACAAAGAGCCTTTCGAGGAATGAAAAAACCTTCTACATATTCCCAGCCTTCGTTGTACGTTCTCAAGATGATGCCCAGATTTTTGTTAACCCTACAGACGGACGCGCGATCCACCAACAAATCTACAGTTATCACCATGAAATCTCGACCATGTAGGCATTTTACACGTAGCTAGCGAGGCAGCACAACATAAACTGCATCGGTGATATCAGCTGCTGAATTTCTGGAGTAGCGCTACAACCATCGCAAGAATGCTTGCAATCAAATGATTGAACAAGTAGCGATTGCTTTGATAACTAGCATCCAGGTTTTCTTTGCCAGTCTTTGGCAAATGTCCAATTACAAACAGCCTGCAGTATTTGAACAAGTCAATGTACACCTTTTCATATTCCGTTATAGAATACAGCAAAACACTTGTTGTGTCCGACAGCAATGCTGCATTGACTACAATACCTGCATAAATTTGTGTTCCACCCTCGATAGGTTGTAGTTTTATTTGTGCGCACTTTTTGCAGCAGAAATGTTGATGTGTTGACAGTTCGAGCGGTTACGGGCTTACTGA
>JALBZB010000605.1:0-22420 GCA_038050625.1 Pythium sp. MPC-2022a | reverse complement strand
CGCCACGGCAGCAGGTTTGAATGGTGCTCGAACGGACCCACGAACACCACGGGACGCTTCTCCAGGCTCTTGTGCGCGCCAAGCCTCGCCAGATCCAGCATCGTCACCAGCTTGTTGATCGCGCTCGTGGTGCCCTGGCCCGTGAACAGCACGCAGTCTTTCGGAGTCGGTCCGTCGACCTTGGCGTTCACGGCCTGCGCGATCACGCGGCGCGCGTCTTCTCGGAACGAGGTCATTTGCAGCCCCGTGACCGAGGTGGACGTGTGCGTGTTGCCGTAGAGCGGGAGCACCTCTTGCTGCACAAAGTCCTCGACGCACTGGAGCGGCTTGCCGCTGGCCGTGAAGTCGGCGTAGCACTGCGCTCTCATGCCGAACGGGGTCTCGAAAAGCGCGTTGCGGCCGATCATATCGCTTGTGATGAACTGGACCACGAGATCGGTCTGGATTGAGGTGTTTGCATTACGGTGATCCTGGACTTGGTATACTGGCTCATTGGCATGGCGACGGTGAAGACCGAAGTCCCATGTCACGCGCTTCGTACAGCAGAGCGCCTCGGACGCGTTGATCTGGCTCTTGGGGAGCGCTTTGTCATGGAGTGCGGCGTTGCGCTGTTCGGTCTTGGTGATCGCCATCTTTCGTTTCGTGTGTGATTGCGGGCGAGACAGGCGGTTGAAGAGCGACGGAGAGTATTTTGACACTTGAGACTTGTGGCCTGGTCGTTCGTTGCGCTGTGTGGCAAATTGACAAGTGAGCGCTTTGGAGGCCGCTGTGCCACTGTGCCTTACGAAAACCCACTTCTGATGTTAAACGAATGGACTATTGGGCTTTCAAGCGCGTCTCTATGTTGTTGCTACGGGGCTGTGTGGTTGAGATTGTGACTACCCCATATCGGCCGTGTCTTCAACTCGCAGGGTCTTCTTCTTCCCACTTCAACTATGACGTTGCGTCCCTTCGCCCCATATGGATACAACAAAGTGAAAGAGTGGAGAATTTTGAACATTCGAACTTGCGAGCAATGTCTGGCGACGCAGACACCCCCAGAAGAGAAGATCCGAAACGGAAAAAGAGGTTACGTCGTCGTTTCAAGTTCTGATTCGTCCAGTTTTTGATGGTACGATACTGTCGATGGTGTGTAATGTTGTGTTGGAAATACTAGTGGAGACTTTGGCACTCTCGACTGAGAGCATACGTACTCAACACCATAGGCAGAAAGATCTTGGTCACACGCGGCAAGATCGATTCAATGCGTCGAAGCTATTCCTTTCAACAGCTGTACTGCACTTGCTCATTCAATTAAATTCATCGCCGTGGCCAACTGGAAGACAGGCATCTTCACGTCTTTCCGAAAGGTTTCCATCAATTGAAGAGGCACGGATGAGTGGGGGGAGGTGCGCCTGAAGTTTCCAGTGTCTATCTTCAGGTCATCACCACCCAGTCATGACATGGCAAGGAGGAATGAGCTCTCATACCGTACACATCCTTTCGTCTGGGAGGTCAAACTACAGGTCTGCTATGTTTATTCGCTCGATGTTGTCAGTTGACAACTCTGGCACTACACTCTCAAGCAGCTTATGTACAGCGTTACGATGTTGGTACATACCTGAAACCGTCTACATCAAAGGTCTCCGATATCGCCATTGAACAACTCTTCCCGACAGATGCATTGAAGGTATCCGATATGTCAGAGATCCCATTTCTCGCGGACTGTACAGGAATGGTCTGTGCATTTGAAATGGATGACGTCACTGAACGACTGAAGGGACGGACTGGACTCTGTTTGCTGTTTGCTGTTGTTCGATGGTCAGGAGTTACACTGAGAAGCATGAACAACACCAGATTTCGCTTCCTCTGGTTGGTCAATGGCCGCTCTTTGGTGTATTGTTCTAAACTTCAAAAGAAGTCAACTTCAACTTGTTGTGTGCCTACTGCTGCAACCAAACAGTTATTTTCTCTGCTTTTGCGAGTTGAGCCTGTTGACTCTCCTTGCTCTTCCAGTCTCAGTTTTCACTCTGTAGTTCCTCAATCGCTGTCTGTACTGTACACTAGCAGCCGACTTCCACCCACGCTTTCCCGCATCACCAAGATCCGAGAAGCTCCAGTGGACCAGATCGTGTGTGTCGTTTCGTGAATCGTGTTTCTTCGCAGCCACGCTTTGGTGTCGCTTCAGACTCGACAGTCTCCACTCGTCTCCCTATGACGTCCTGCTGCGTCACGAATACTGGCCATGCGAGGCGCCAGACCCACTTCCATCGAACAAACGCGATCTGTCCTCCCTGTCGACTGGGTGGGTCGCTCTGAGTAACTTACTTTCACGATCTGTCGTTGTGGGTGTTCAGTTGAAGTGGGAACTGCCAACATGGTATTATAATTCAGGCAGTCAGCCGGTTAGTCCATCAGTCGCCATGGTCTCACCTAGGTGCAGTGAAATTACCTGGTGATATGCAACAGATCACTGTGTGTGGGGAGTTTTCAATCCGCATGCGTGCATGTGCAAAACGCTCATTCTATATAGACTGGTTCAAATTATTCGCCAACAGTCGTCACCCATGCACTGATCATCGTTTCACGCGTTTTATGCCTCTCCCGTCCCAGTTAAAGTGGTCCGATCTTCTTGCTTCTCGTTCTCCACAATCTTTGGCTCGGTCTCACCAGCGTCACCCGCTACCACCGGCTGCTTTGGCTTGGACTGCTTGGTCGACGGCGCCTTCGGTCGCGCCAGCTTGGTCTTCTCGATGCGCGCGCGGATCTCGTTCATCGGCGCGTAGATCGAGTCGTCCATGAGCGGCAGCAGCGCGCGGCGGATGCTGTTGTACATCTCTGGGTACAAACTTTCCTCCTGCGCAAGCATTTTCTTCACGCGGTGGCGTTCCTTGGGCTCTTCAAAGCACGCGGGACAGTTCTCGTTGATCACGGGCAGGCGCGCCTCGTACGCAAACTTCTTGAGCTCGTGCTCGCGCGTGTATGCCAGCGGTCGCAGGATCTCAATGTCCTTCTGCTCGTTCCAGTACTTCGCCTTCATCGTGCGCAGCTGCCCGTTGTGCATCGCCGACATGAGGAAACTTTCGGCAAGGTCATCCAAGTGCTGCGCGAGCACCAGTTTGTTAAAGCCCTGCGTGCGGCAGCAAGTGTACAGCAAGCCGCGCTTCATGCGCGCGCAGTAGCTGCACAGCGAGTCGCCCGACATCTCGCACGTCGCGCGCTCAATGATGTTCTCCGACAGGTAAAAATACTCAACGCCGAGCGACTTCATGTACTCCTTCAGTGAACTAGGGTCGAACGACGGGGTCTGTGGGTCGACGGTCGCACACGCCAAGTAGAACTTCACTGGTGCGCGCTTCTGGAAACTCAGCAGCACGTGCAGCAAACTGAGCGAGTCCTTGCCCCCCGAGACACCAAGCAGCAAGCGGTCGCCCTCTTGAATCATGTCCCACTGGATCAGCGCTTGACCCACAAAGCGCATGAGCTTCTTTGGTGGCGACGGAAAGAGCTTTGTGGCCGTGACCTTCGTGGTCATCTGGCTCAGCACTTCCTGCACGTGCTGAAACGTTGGCTTCGGCGTACTGTAGGCACTGGTGATGGTGGATGTCGTGTTCTCTTCAGAGGACTCGGTCACAGAGCCGCCGTCTGCAGATCGCAGCGGGTACTTGCCGCCAGTCTCGCGTCCACTCGTCTTCTGCTTTGGGGATAAGGTACCATATGGCTTGGCCAGACCGTATTTAACGAACGCCGACTGGCGCTCACTCTTCCTCTTCACTTCCGTTGACGTGGTATTCCACTGGTTCTTGAGCGTGCCCAGCAGGTATCGCTTAGGTTGGTACGGCCCTCGGATCTCCGCTGTCAAAGCCGGCTTCTTGCCCTTCTTGATCGCGTCCGCAGCCTCCGTTGGATACACGAACCAGCGCAGCGCTTCGTAGGAATCATCGAGCATCTGCGCAGCGGACGCGGCGACCGAAACCTGGTTGTTCACGCTCTCGTCCGCCAACTGCTTCGCCAGCGCAAAGTTCTCCTGTTGGTGGGTGAGCAGCGCCTCGTCGCTCTCGAGCATCGACTTCTTGAGCGATTCCTGTTCACCCATGTTGATCGCAAAATGCGAGAGCCACTTGCGGTTCGGAAACTTGGTGAAGCGACTCGTGTGCTTCCACGCGCCGCTCTTGTGGTTGAATTTGTACTGCGGCAGGAACTTCCAGCCTTCCTCGGCCACAAACTGGATCGCCTGCACAATGTACTCCACCTGCGCGTCGTCCATGAAATACGGGAAGCTCACGCGCGAGAAGCCCGGGCGAAGCATCTCCTTCTTCTCAATGAGTGCGTTCTCGAACGCGAGGATGTCGTCCTTCTTGAGCCCGAGCAGGCGCGTCGCGTACGGACCAGCGCACTGGCAGCCACCGCGCGTCTGGATGCCGAAGAGGTCGTTGAGCAGCGCGCAGACAAAGTTGTAGTGCAGGAACCGGTCGCCAAAGCGCACCAGGAACGAGAAAATCGGCAGCTGCTCGACATCGTCGCGGCCCAAAAGCACAATGTTCTCGTGTTTACCCAGCGAGGAACGCACACGCTCCACATGCTGCTTCTCGATCGCCATGATCTTGGACGTGCCAATGCGCTGCTTCAACTCGAACGCCAAGCCGAGACGGATGCTACCCAGGATATCTGGCGTGCCGCCTTCTTCGCGCTCTTCGCGGTTCGACAGGTAGCGGTGGTCGTTCTCGGTCACGAAGAACACGGTACCGCCGCCGACGGTCGTGGGCACAGCGTTGCCCAACAGGCGCTTCTTGATGATGAGCACGCCCGGTGAGCCTGGTCCGCCGATGAACTTGTGGCCTGAGATGAACACCGCATCCTTGTACACGAACGGGCGCAGGTCACCTGTGACCACAGGGTTCATGTCGATGTTCACGTACGGCGCGCAGCTCGCATAGTCCCAGACCGCCAGCGCCCCATGCTGGTGCAAAATCGCAGAGATCGTGTCGGTGTCGACGAGGATACCCGTGAGGTTCGACGCAGCGGAGAAAGCGCCAATCTTCAGAGGTCGGTGCTCGAACGCCTTTAGCTTGGCCTTGAGCACATCGAGATCGATTTGGCCCACGTCGTTTTCGGGGATCGTGACCACCTCGGCGACACTCTCGCGCCACGGCAACAGGTTCGAGTGGTGCTCGAAAGGTCCGACAAACACCACAGGACGGCTTTCATCGTCATCGTCATTGCTTAACAGTGGCAGGTGCAGCCCCAGCGCTGTCACCAACTTGTTCGCAGCACTCGTACTTCCCTGTCCAGTGAGCAGCACGCAATCCTCTGCGCCGCGGCCCGTGATCTTCGCGTTCACCGCCTGCGCGATGATCTGGCGTGCTTCATGGCGGAAGCAGGTCGTCTGCAGCCCCGTGATCGACGTGGTCGTGTGCGTATTGCCATAGAGCGGCATCACTTCCTGCTGGATGTACTCCTCGATGCACGCGAGCGACTTGCCGCTGGCAGTGTAGTCCGCGTAGCAGATCGCCTTCATGCCAAACGGTGAGTCGAAGAGCGAGTTGCGGCCGATCACGTTCTGCGCAATGTACTGCACCATACTGTCGCGCTTGGCGTCCAAAGACGGCGAGGACACATCACTATCCTTCCCGTTCTCGCTGCTGCTGGTGGTGGTGATGTTGTTAAATGCGCTCTCGATCTGCTCGGCGAGGTCTTCCTCCAGCTCTTCGCAGAAGAACCGCTCGGACGGTTCGTCCGCTGGCGCACGGATGGACTGCTGCTGCTCGTGCTCCTGTGGTGACGTCTCCGTCTGCTGCGTCTGCTGCTGCGCGACTTCGGCCGCCATGATCGCCACCATTCGCTCGATAATGTGTGCGTGCGCCTGCCGAGGTGTCCGTCCGATTGCGAATGTGGGTTGTGAAAACCATTGGCGGATGGATGGCTTGGTTGGGTCAAGAAAGCCTGCTCAGCTCTCCCACGTAATCATGCGCTTCAATTTCAGCCAATCCAGAATCGCAAAAACACTCTTTCAGCCAATCATTGATAATTTGTCGATAAAGCCCTTCTTAAAAATAAAAACCTCTAGAAATAATTTACAGATTTTGTGCCCTGATTCTCCGTTTTAGAGCCTTTCTAGCAAGTGGATTTTCTCCATATTGATGCGTTCGCGTTATAGCAGGTAGACTTTCCAAAGTTGCACTTCAACATGTTTGTCATTTCCGCACTCAGCCATGAGCACGAAAACGGACACTGCCAATGCGGCGTTCATGAAGGAGATGCAGGTATGTCTGCGCGTGTGTGTGCGCGCGTGCTGTTCATGTATATAGATATAGCTACAGCCTTAGAAGTGCTGCAGAGCCGCAAGTCACCCTCTTCCTGCTTCTGGTTCTTTTGGTTGCTGCAGCGGATCTGCGCGGACGAGCTCGCGCGCTGCGTGCGGAAACTTGAGGCGAAGTTTGCAGAGAAGCAAGCCGCGTGGATGCTCGGCATTGAAAGTTCCCTCACTAAGTTGAACCGGTACGTGTTTGCGTACGTATGTGCATGATATGAACAACAGTGTGTCCTCAAGGCTATCTGAGTAGCTAGCTGATGTGAAATGTGTGTGTTATGACTACAGTGAGATCACTGCTGTCCGTGAAGAAATGCAGGAGATGCTCGAAACCGCGCGTCAAGACCAGGAGGTGTGATGAGTGTTTTTTGTGTCATATGGAAGCAATCTGTTTAGGCATTTATGTTTTATCTGGATGCGTTGGCTCAGAACACCGTCCAAGCGATTCACACCCGCTTGAGTGAAGTGGAAGAGGAAATTGTGCAGGTTCAGCAAAAGCTCAAAGACTCTTTACAACAGCGGTCTACTATCAAGCAGCAAGACGATTCGTTCCTACACACGGAGTCAATGAGTGGAGATTGTGAACTGAAGACTGCGGAAGGAGTTCATGAGCAACACCGTCAGACAATTGACGAAATCAGCGGCAGTGCCAGAGAAAGCTCTACTACTATCCTAGAAAGTGCGAGTCCCAGCATACCAGCTACAGATGAGAAGCAAACCACTGAAAATGTCATGGCCATACATCAAAAGCTCGCCTCGGGTGAGAAAATGGATGTGACGGGGTTTGAGGGAATGAACGCGGCGGCTTTTGTTCTTCAGTACTGTCGATTCCATCGTGGAGAGCAAGGGATTGTAGACGCTTCGTCTGGGGAGATTGTGAAATACGCCCAGCTCTACAACTGTGTTCAGCGAGTCTCGGCAGGACTGAGAGAGAGAGGCTTGCGAGCAGGAAATGTAGTGCGAGTGTGCGGTCAATCAGCGTCTTCGTTTCGCCTACTGGTGTTGACGCTCTCAGTGTGGAATCTTCTCGGAATCATTGAGCTTGAGGATGACACGACCAACGATGCCAGTCTTGTGGACCTGGGTGGAGCTGGTTCAAACGACACAAATCGAAATTCCACTCGAAGGATCGGGGTTTGGCTTTTCTGTGACTCGGTTCGACAAATGCAGCGCCTTTTGACTCGGATCGATTGGAAGCCTGAGAAGGTTATCGTTGTCGTGACCCATGCTGGAGGAGATAGCGATAGTGACGGCTTGGAGTGTATCGCGTACGATCGTTTACTGACCGCGCAGCACCCCACCCATCCAGTGTCGTTTTGTCACGTACGGAATACTCTTTTCTCTCACTGCCTTCTGGTTCTTGGCATTCCTGGGAATTCGACTAACTATCTACTGTCTGGGTCGCTGAACTTGCACAGGTTGCTCCAGAATCTGTCGCTCTTCGAGTTCTTCACGCCGGCCACGATCGCGGCAAATCGACTACCAAGTTCACGCATTTCCAGATCGTCGAGAGCGTCGAGCGATCTTTGAGAAGTCTCCCCACCGAGATGCTGGGGCGACCAGGTGGCCCGCGAAGCTTCATTTTGAACGCTTTGCCTTTCATCCATTCCGCATGCTTGACAACTGGCTTCCTACCAGCGATCATTCTTGGGGTGTCGTTACTACCAGCGAGTCTTTTTACAAGCAGAGTGAGTGGCCAAGACTTGACAAAGCATTTCGCGAATTACCAGGTACGAAGAGTATACGCTTAAGGCATATATCGATAAGAACTGGTTGATGTGTCCACGTTCACTAACGGCTACTAAATTGCTGGTAGATCTCAACTGTGATCATCTCGCCCGAGGATCTGGTTCAGCTTTCCGAGTGCCGAACATTGCGAAATCTGCAAACTGGAGCGCTTCAAAACATCATTTGCGCTGGAGCGCCAATCCCCACGCTGCCGCGCTCATTGAAATGTCTGGCCACATGGAAACCAGATCTTTACTGTCGACGCGTATTGTCTACCGGCGCATTTATCGGTGGGATCTTCGCAACTGAGGACCTTCTCAGACCGATTCGACAAAAATCCCAGCCACTGTATCAAGAACTCGGTCAGCTACAACTAAATATCCACTCTAATGTGAAGAAACCCAGAGACGCACATCAGGAGTCGGATATGTACGAACTCACAATCGATATGCCGTTTGGATTGCTCCCTGTAAGTCCGGTCGGCAGCGGAATCTTCGTGAGCGTATCATGGGAATCAGAGGATACTGACTCTCCCCAGTTTAACGTGCTCGCAGTGAAGCGAGAGAGTGAGATTTATGCGAAAGGCGATGGAAAATCGCTGGTATACCCAGTTTTGCCGATTGAAGAGCTCATCGCGTCGCATCCGCTCGTATCGGATGTAGCCATTTTGGAATGGATGGCGGATGGAGATGATGACACGATACAAGGCACAGCAACACATGGTGGGGAAGAATTTGAGCCAAGAAGCGACAGCTCGCTGACTGTGTTTGTCAGTTTGACAGTCGGTGCGCGCAAATACTGCGAAGACAGTCTCGCGACGATCAAGAGCTTCGTCACAAAGAAAATCTCGAGCGACTACGAAGTCAACTTCCACAATTTCCTGCTCGTCGACCGAATCTACCGCGATGTGTACGGCAGGGCGATTACCGAGATACTAGAGCGCAGACTCGCTGAAGAACAATAGCAGGAACAAGAAAGGTAGTGCACGAAGGGCATCGCATTCAACTCCTACCGACTACTTCAAGTACACGGATCTTGCAAAACGCCATGTGAACACCACTTACAAAGGCGAAGTGCAAATATTATTAATCCCGTGTGCTTGTGGCTGCCTGTCGTGTATTTGAAGTATATTTTCTCTCTCTACAGAGAACTTGTTAACTTTTTGAAATGGAAGAATCGGAGAGCAGGTGGCGTCGAAGGTTTGCTCGGCGCTTCTCGCGCGCTCTCCGCCTCTTGGATTCAATCTTGGATGCCGCGGTAAGACCGTCGAGCGACACGAGAAGACTCACCATCGGAATCAAGCAGAGCGAGAGCTGCTGACCAGCGCCTGGCATCGCGACGTCGTCACCGAAAGCATCCATCCCCACTTCGTCTCCTTCATCAGCTCCAAACGGTTGGTCATCCCAGACATGCCCAAAAATGTCGCGCTGCTCTTCGAGCTTGGGTACTTGAGGTTTATGCCACGAAGACGCGCCAGTGGAGGTGTTGTAGAAATACGGCAAGCCGTCGGGCGTGGCGTACTCAACCCATGCATTCGGGAAGAGTTCCATGGACTGTTGCAAGTGGCTCGACTGAACGATGGATGGTGGAGATACAAAGTCATCCTTTGCCGTCGCAGTCGCTGCAACTTTCTTCTGTTCCTCTTGATCGTCTTCAACCCTGGCGGTGACAGCATAGAGCTCTTGGGAGTTCGCCATGTACTCGTTGATCGCGACCGCGCACTGGATCTTGTTGCTATGCAGGGCGACATGGTACGCTGTGTGGCTCTCAAGGTTCTGGATGTGCGGATTCGCGGCGGTCTGCAACAGCGCGCGCACGTTCTCCACGCAGCCATATCCAGACGCGACGTGAAGCGCCGTATTACCGTCGTGACACTGGCAATCGATCAGCTCCGGGATGAGTTCGCACAGAAAATGCATCACATCGATGCCTGTGGGGCACGCTGCAGCGTAATGGAGCGCGGTCCACCCGTTCGCATCGACCGCCGACGTCAGCGCGCCAGCTTCGCAGAGCATTTCGAGAATCTGCGTGGTTGGGACAATAGACGAGATCGATGTTAGAAGGGTTGCTGTCAAATTTGGCGCATAGATGGTTGATGAACTACTCACTTTGAGGTCCCCAGCATTCGCCGCAGCATGGAACGCGGTCGCACCCAAGGAGCAGGGCTGGTCGATGACAATGCTGTCGACTTGAAGTAGTACCTGCAGCATCTCGTCGTCTCCGGATGCTGCCACGAGAAGCAGCGGACTCTCTTCTCTGTTTTGCACAGTTGAAATTAACACACACAGCGAGGGAGGACGAGTGAGAAACTCCAATGAGTTCGTGGTACGACAGTATAAAAGCAACCTATCACAAAAAGACAGAGACGCACTCGCTGTTCTTCGCGTTGCAGTCGACACCAGCGTCCAGCAGCATCCTAATAATTCGAGGTCCAGCACCGAGCTTCAGTGCCACGATGAGTAGTGAGCTGCCGCTCTCGTCGCGCATCAGGTGGGTCTTGGTTTCATGATCTGATGAAGCTGAGATCATCGTCTTGAGCGCTTCGACGTCTTCGTTGATGATCGCGCGTGTGATGCGGGCGAACACGAGCTCATCGAAAGGTGGCACGTCGGTTCTGGTCTCACTTGTTGTAATTCCAAAGCCTACAGAATGGTTCTCTTTTTGAGTTGGCGAGTGCTGCTGATTGCTGTGCTGATTATGCTCTGTGGGAATCTTTTGCAGGCGCGCATACTGGCTGAAGACGTCCAGGTACTCGCACCACTGCTGTGCGTCCATGGAAGAACTTAGTTTGCGAGCCCCAAGCGCTCTTTCTTCATCTTCTAAAGCTTCTCCACCTTCTAGCCCTTCTTCCTGGCTGCTGTGTCGGAACTGGAAGACCACAGTGCGTGGCGCGGACGTCACGATCTGAAAGCTGTTGGCTGGCTCATGCAGCAATTGGACGCGCATGATTTCCAGAAACGGGATCGAGCAGCTCAACACGTCCTGCTCGCTGTCGATATCCTCTCGCCACTACATAATGGCCGCATAAACTGTCAGAGCCTACTGGCAGCCGCAAGAAATCAACCCACAAAAGGGCAAGCTCATACCTGAAGCCTCGAGAGCGTCGAGTCGACTTCACACCAGACACGTCTCGCAATGCCCAGCTTCGACGGTGTTGTTACTGTTACTGGCGGTGGCGGCGGCGGTAACTTGCTATGAGTATCTCTTGCATCGCTTGTCGCCTTCCCTATTTCACCATTCTTTTTCATGTGGCTGCCAGAGCAGGCTTTCCGATGGCGCCGTTCAGCTGCGCGGTCCGAGACCCACGCGCTCTGGCACTTGGCGCACTTCCGAGGGTACGTCGGCTCAAGTAACTTGTCAGTGGCACTTGAAATGGAAGCTACGCCGAGTGGAAACACCAGCTCGTGCCTTCTGCTGCTGCTTGCATTACTGTTGTTGTTGGAGCCTTCGGACGGGAACTTCCAGAGGAAGCCGCCGATGCCGCGCGAGTCGTCCACCACGACCTCGTCGTAGCGCTGCTTGAGGGGGCTGCCCGCGTAGTTGTACACGAGCAGCTCGTCCTGCGCGCCCATGTCTTTCATGCCGCCCTTGCTCTGTTGGGTGGTCGGCTTCTTTCTGTTGGGCTCTTTGAGCTCACTCTCTCTTCCAGGATTGCATCACAGGGACGGACGGGCACTGGCGAATTGGCGGCGTCTTTTCGTGGGGTTACGTCGACTTTATGCACACAAAGTCGACAATTCATGCTCTTAAATTGCCAAAATGTGGACAGTTTACGACAAAGATCCTGTGACTGATCGACAATCGAGGAGCTCCGATTCAACCAACAACAGATCCAGCAACTTTGAAATTCCATTTTCTTCTTGTTTTCATTCGACGAGAAATGGGTCTGAACTAAACGACTGTAGCTCATTCACAAACGCTGCTGCGGTCTGCACTTGGCAGCCGATCTTCTCGACACCGTCGAGCCATTCATCCAGGTTCACGCTATTCTCAAGCGTCACTCCTTCTTTGAGCACGGTCACCTGGTAGCCTTTGTCAAGAGCTGACTGGATGCACACCTGGAGACTTGTCAAGGTTGAAATCCCAAGCACCACAATGTGCGAGACGCCCATGTTGCGAAACGTATAGTCGAGGTTTGTAGACTCGAACACGCTGATAATCATACAAACACATATACACACCCAAGAAGTCACGTTAGTATTCACCACCATTGTCAACCTGCAACTTAGTGAAATGGTTGGCGTCGACTTACTTGATGCCTGTCCTTGGGATCACAATGTCGTTGTCGCTTGGAGCAATCCGCGTGAGGATCCTAGCGCCAAAGCCCGCCTTTGCGATGTGGATGCCCGCGTGTTTGTGCGCGCGGCTGCGGTCTCGTCCGTCGCGCGTCGCGCTCTCAACCACCGAATACACCACTTCGATGCCTTCGCTCGCTCGACTCGCGAGCAGCACGTCCTGGATTGTCGGCACCATGACCGAGTTGATGCGCTTGTAGTACACGAGGTTCACGTTCGCGTGCGGCTCGAGGCACTTCTCGTTCTGGTGCAGCGCAAAGTAGTTCTGGACATCCATGATCAGCAGCGCCGTGGTCATCGGGCACCAGTGGTTCGTCACGACTTCGCTTCTGGACCTTTCGCCTTTGTTGCTGATACTGACGCTGGTTTGGTTGTCAGTGTAGCAGGAGCTACTGTAGCAACTATCCCCACTGCTGCTACTGTCACTGCTGCTGGCGCTTCTCGACTCAACGGAGGAAGTCTCATAACTGGACTCAATCAAGGACGCTTCTCGTGACGATAGCGGTAGAACAACAGCAGTCGTGCTCCTGGGTTTTCTCTTCTCGGAGCGCTTTGGAGAGGCTCGAGGCGTACTCGACGGTGTCGATAGGGAGGTCGAAGACCTCGAGGAAGAAGAGGGCCGCTGTTGCTGATGCAATCGACTCCGCAGCTGCTTGGTCGCCTCGATCTGCTGCTTCTCCATCTCCTCTTTCCGCTTCTCAGCGAGCTCGCGTTGCGCTTTCTGCTTGGCGGTATTTTCGATCGTCTCCATCACTTGAGCTGCCGCATTGGCACCAAGGAACTTGATCGTGAGCGCAAACTCCTGGCGATCCAAGTAGCATCTGCGGATGTGGTCAAACACCACGGCTGCTTTCGCGTGCGAGATCATGATCGCGGGAATGTGGATCAACGCCACCTCGTCACTACGTCGAGTACTGCCTGCGTCCATCACGAATGCTGCGTTCGAATCATCCTCTTCATCATCCTTCGTATTCGCGACGATCGCTGCGATCGCGCCAGCGTCCTGCGCGTGCCGCACTTTCGCCACAAAGTCGCACACGCCGCGCTCCATCACGACGATCTTGCCGGTCACGAGCGCCGCATTGTGCAGCGCAAGGTGGCCCGTGAGCGGCTGCGCGACCACAGCTTTCGCGTAGAGATCTTTACCTTCGCACACGTGCAGCGCCCCGAAGTCTGCGAGCGGACAGTAACTGAGCTCCTTGTCAATCTCGATGAACGGCCAGAACATCCCTCTTTGAGTCGCTCCCTCGCTTCCGCTTGCCCTTCTCGCTCACGATGAAGGTGGTGACGATCTTTGATGTTCACAATGGACTTGGCGACTGACTGACTGATTGTTTCCAAGCGGACGTGACCTTTCAAGATCCAAGCACAAGTCGCGCTTAAGCATATCCTATTGGACTGTGCGAAGCGGCTCTTGGACGAAGAGCCTGACTGACCGGTAGATAGATAGACCGACAACATGCTCGCCACGGGTCGCGACTCTTTTGATCCCGTTCTCAAATGCCTGTCTTGGGGAGAAGCTCAATCCTATTTATCACCACCACCAGCAGCAACACATTGCGCTCACAGTCAGTTCCTGAATGCAAATCCAAAGCATGAACTGCTACTCACCAGCGCTCACCAACATGTCCATGAGCATGCCGTCGCCCCTGCAGCAGCCCCAGTTCTCGTCCGACTTCTTGCCGTCCATCTCACCGAGCGTCGTGTACTCCACCGCCCACGCTGCGTGGTCCGCGCTCGAAATGCAGATTTTCCACAAGGGGCTCGTCGACTACCCCGCCGACAAGTACGACAATGTCACGCGGTACATCAAGATCGCGGCGATGCTGCCCGGGAAGTGCGTGCGCGACGTTGCGTTCAAGGTCAAGACGCTGAGTCTGTCCCACGAGAGCATATCGATGAACCACGACCAGTACGCAAAGCGCATGAAGATCGTGCCATACCAGGAGGTAGGTGTTTCACGGCTGGGAGGGATCGATCCAGCTTGCGCAACTCGCTCGCATTGTGTCAACCAACCAATTTGGTAGTCTAACGATTTCCCACAACAATCTGTAGAGCTCCTCAAAATTCACATTCCCAGCCACGATCACAATGGACGACGACTCGGAGGACGCGCAGCTGAACGCGCTGCTGCAGGACAACATGCTGCTGATGAACACCATGCGCTCGAACCTGCTGAGCGGCAAGTTAGATGACAACGCGGACCCCATGGGCAAGTTCCGAGACAATTGCAACACGGTTTTGAGCACGTACGTTCTGTCTGTTGACTGCTTTGGCTGGTACTTGGACTTAGTGGATCTTTAACGAATAGCTGTTTGCTCTACCTTATCGCAGCTTGGGCGACATCTGCAACTCGATCCCGCCGCTCCCTATCAAACTGGACACGTCGCTGCTCCAAAGTGCAAACAGCAACGAGCAACAGCAGCGCGACTTATAAGAGAGAGAGAGGTGATTGGACACAACATGTTCAGCAATAGGCAGGGGCAGAGAAGGGTGAGAAATGATGTGTATCATGTATTGGACGGCAAGTAAGTACGTACGTACGTATGCTCTGGTTTTAAAGCCAAACGTACCCAGAAACGATCATCATCTGTGCTCTTCCTGCGTTGCGTGTCGCGCCCGGTCTTGATCCTGAGATGTCCTGAAGATGTGCTTTTTTTCTCTCATCGCCACAGCACTAAATCCCCAACACGCGTTCTTTACCTTCTGCTCGACCGTTTCCGGTCGTCGCGTTCGCCACGACTACTTTTCTCCTCACGCTTTCGGTCTCTGCCGCGCTCACTCGAGCGATCTCTGCCCCCCCTGTCTCTGCTGCGGCTTCTTCGTCGCGAACCATTTCGATCGTCGTCGCCACGCGAACTGCTCTGCGCCTTGCTTCGTGACCTGCTGTCGTAATCGTCATCACGGGATGATCGGTGGTCGCGACTGGAGCTTCGGTGGCGGTCACGCGAGTCTCTTTTGCTACTGCTACGACTGCCGTCATCTTTCGATCGCCGCGGGGATGGAGAACGAGACGAGCGTCTGTCTCTCTGCTTGGACTCCTTGCTCCTGCTCGCCCCCCTCGCCCCCGTGTGGTTCAGCCCCGATTGCCGAGGTTTGCTGCTGCTCTCTTCCTTGCTGCTGGTAGGCTTCGCACTCTGCTGCTGATACTTCTTCCTGTGCTTGTTCTTGGCTTCGCCCGGAATCGGCGGTCGGATCGTCGCGCCGAGTCCGAGCAATTTGTGGCGCGGCTTGGGCTCCGCGCTCTTGTCGTCGTTGTCCACACTCCCCTTCCAGCCCATGCCGCGGAGCAGCGCGGCGCCAAAGTCCTCAATCGGCACCATGTCATACGCGACACTGTGCACATCCAGCTCGTCCGGACGCATCGACACGTCAAGACGGTACTTCTCATTCACGTCCTCGAGGGTGTCCATGCCGGGCACGACATTCTGGCGCAGGATCGGCGCCGTGGGCATCGCGCTGTCGTCCTTGCCCTTGCTCTTCTTTCGGTTCTTCTCCTGGCTCTCAAAGTTGAAGAGCTTGGCCTTGATCGCGCGCGTCTTCTCGTCCTCTTCAGGTTCATCCTTTGTAGTCGCAGCATCACCACTGTCATTGCTGCTGGTACTGGAGGACTGCGCCGTTAGCTTGTCGTTCATCGGGATGACCAAGTTGGACGCATGCGACACTCCCGATCCAGACGTAGAGCCGCCGCCGTTCACCTGACTCTTGGCGTCGGCGAGCAGCTCCTTCGCAGCGAGTTCGTCGGCTGTGAGCATCGCCTCGGCGGGTTGCTCGTCAGCTTGCTGGGTTGATTTGGCGCCACCATCGCGCTCACTCCCCTCTTGCGTAGCACCAGCAGCAGCAGTACCACCATCTTCACCCTTCCACTCGTTTGCCTTGATAAGCGGGATCACGAGCGCCTTCTTCACGTTGCCGTCCTTGTCGAACTCCACGGCCGTGCGCGCGTTCGGGTCAAAGTCGGTCACGAACACTTTCTCCACCTCCTGCTTCGCCGGCAGCGCGCTTGAGAACACGCCTGCGACGCCAGACGCACCACTACCACCGCCACGTGCTCCGCCACCGCCGCCGGCAGTGCCAGTGTTCTGGAGCACGGGCTTCTTGGGCTTCTTGAGCGCGAACCCGAGCTTCATCGCGTGAAGATAAGCAAAAAGCCAACTGGTCACTCTCGTAGAGAAGTCAATTCAAGTGATCGGATCAGCGTCGTACCTATTTGGATAGCTGGACACTTTCATAGTGAAGCCAGGTCCGATGGCCAAACCGAATTTGTTCATAAAAACATCACCTTATTCATTCGGGAGCAATTTGCGTTCATTCTAGCAATCACAGAAAGAGTACTTTTTAAATTTATGCAGTAATCATACTCTTTCTGCTAGCATATATAATTTTTTAAATCACAAAAAAACACTCTCAGAGGAAAGGTGCTCAACATGGCACAATAAAGTGCCCGCCAAAAGTATAGAAACTGTCGATTTCTTTGATTTTTTTCAAAAACTACTGCGTTTTCAGCACCAAATGATGGCTCAAATACACGCGTTTAAAGAGGCAAACAAATGTCAAAATCTCTGAGCATCAAATCTGCAACCGTCCACACCAAAAGGTACTTTACTCATTATCAGAGGCAAAATTGGAGTTTTGATGGCTCGGTCAGATTGGTTTTAAATGAACTTAGATTGCGTAAAATTTGTTACAAGTTGGTTACAAATGACTCCCGATGCTTGATAACCTCAGCGTATCTTTTAAACATCGAATCCAGCAAATTTTGGAGTACCTGTTGGTCGATATCCTCTCATGCCTTAAAAACCGCGCGTTCAACGGCCTTCTTCAAGTTAAATTGACGTACGTTCTCGTACACAGCATGCGCCATGGTCCCCCAGAGATGCTCAATGGTGTTCAAGTCGAGGGACATTGCCGGCCACCCCATGACGCTCACATTATTGCGCTGAAGTCACTGCTTGGTGGTGTCCGCTCTGTGGCTCTGCGTGTTGTTGTGCTGAAATATATGGCTGTTGTCGTGCTTTTCCCGATGAACAGCAGCAAGTGGATTCGCAGTATGTCGATGTAGCTTGGGGCGTTTTGATATCCGTCGATAAACTTGAATTGGATTTTTCCCGCTGCTGAGAAGGCACCCCACATCATAACCGATCCGCCGCCCGAGTGCCGCTTTACCATGACCTTGTCTGAATGATTCGAATTGTGCCAGTAGCTCTTCAACCCATCGGGGCCATCCAAGTTCTACACCTTTTCGTCAGAAAAGATCACTTTGGTCTATTGCTAGCTCGTCCAGGCCGCTTTGTCACACGCCCACAGAAGACGGGTACGCTCGTGTCGCGTATTCATCCGAGTTGACTGCTTCACCATCTTTCATTTCATATCTGGGTGGTAATGCAAGACGCGCTGAGGTGTGCGAGTGCTGAACTCTGTTTTGTTGCGTGCACTAGTGTCTCCTGTGCTTTCATTAGTCTTCGTTATGAAGCGGACGAGCTGGCGCGTCCACCGTTCGGTCACTTTCTTGGGCCTCCCTGATCGCATTTTGCTTTTTCGTTGCGCTTTCCGCTTGTAACACGACAGATGCTTGCTTTGCTTCGCTTGACACGTTGGGCGATCTCCGTGGACGCGACACCTGTCGCATGAAGCTCTTGAATGACCCGCACTTCGGCTTCGGACAGCGCTTGGCCCCTTCCTATCTCAAAAACGCCTCTTTTGCAATAAATACAATGAGCGACCGAAAGCACACAATATGCTTTATTTATTTTACCAGTCTGAGCACAATATTTCCCCTAGTCACTATTTTAAAACCAATCTGACCGAGCCATCAAAACTCCAATTTTGCCTCTGATAATGAGTAAAGTACCTTTTGGTGTGGACGGTTGCAGATTTGATGCTCAGAGATTTTGACATTTGTTTGCCTCTTTAAACGCGTGTATTTGAGCCATCATTTGGTGCTGAAAACGCAGTAGTTTTTGAAAAAAATCAAAGAAATCGACAGTTTCTATACTTTTGGCGGGCACTTCAAAAGCAGGCTCAGTAACAATGTACCTCTTTAAAATTGTTCCACTAAAAATACTCTCAATATTACATTAAATTCGATTTCTGTTCTCAGACCGCACTTTACCCTCAGTTTCCTTTCTCTCAATTTGCGGAAAATGGCGTCAAGCAAGGTGCAGGAGCTGGCGCAAGCCCGCGAAGACCGCGTGAGTGCGCTGCTGCCTGCGCTCTGCAGCGCCGCTCTCACATGCAGCTACCGATGCGTCGGCCACACGGAGCGCGCTGCTCTCCCGGATGCCGTCGTGCTGCTGATCAGCGACTTTCTTGACTTTGCGCGGCCACAGTTCTGGAGCATCCCACGCGCTTGCGATCGTCTAGGCGCACTTGGCGATCTGCGGCTACTACAGCGGCTTGCGGCGCGCGAATCCAGAGATCTGGATATCCACTACAAAGCGCACCTCTTCAACCAAGCGCTCGTGAACACTGTGAAGAAACGCAGACTGGACGTCGTCCAGTGGCTCTGCACAGCGTACCTCCCGACTGGCACTGCGACTGCTGTCATGGAGGAAGCCGCGGAAAAGGGCGAACTACAGATTTTGCAGTGGATCGACGAGCACATGGACGCCAGCATCGTCTGGAACCCGCGATTCATGGACGCAGCTGCCGGGAATGGTCACCTTCACCTACTCCAGTGGCTCGAGCGCCAGCCGAAGAACGCTGGCTGCACGCGCAACGCGATGAATCGCGCCGTCGAGTGCGGCTACTTGGAGGTGGTCAAGTGGCTTCACGAGCACTACCCAGACGTGCGATCGTACAATGCACTCCCGCTGGCAGCTCGGTCGGGACATCTCGAGGTCGCCAAGTTCCTGCACGAGCACGGCCACAACCTGCCCAGAGAGCTGGATTGCGCAGTGGAGAGCGGCAAGTTGGAGCTCATTAAATGGTTCTACCATGACTTGCAGATCACGAACTGCTCGACTGCCGGGATGGACTTTGCAGCGCGCAGTGGGAACCTAGAAGTGCTCAAGTGGCTCCATCTACGCAGCTGGCACGGCTGCTCCGAGTTCGCGATGAATTGGGCGGTGGTCAACGGCCACTTGGACGTGGCGCAGTGGCTCCATGAGAACCGCATTGAGGGCTGCTCGGACTTTGTGGTGAGCCTCGTCGCCCAGGAAGGCCGCTTGGATGGGATTCAGTGGCTCTACGAGCACCGCCAGGAGTGCAGATCGAGCGACGTGAGCAACACGATCCAGTGCGCTGCTGCAAAAGGACACTTGCACGTGATGGAGTGGGTCTGTGAGCACTTTGAAGGCTGGAGCTTCCACAGTTCGATGGACCTAGCAGCTGAGAACGGACACCTTGAAGTTTTGAAGTGGCTCCATGAGCGTGGCGCGCGCTGCTCTGCCGCTGCGATGGATCTCGCTGCGTGCAACAACCATCTTGAGGTCGTGAAATGGCTTCACACGAATCGTCTGGAAGGCTGCACGGTCAGGGCGATGGACAGAGCTGCGCGCGCAGGGCATCTCAAAATTGTGCAGTGGCTGCACGTGAACCGTTCGGAAGGCTGTACCACTTCGGCGATGGACACGGCAGGCTCCTGCGATATGCTCCGCTGGCTGCACGAGAATCGGTCTGAGGGCTGCACAACTGCCGCGATGGAGAACGCGGTGAGGAACGGTGACTTTGACGCTGTGCTCTTCTTGCACACGCATCGTCGGGAAGGCTGCTCGACAGAGATTGTTGAGGCGATCGCGCAGTCGAGGACCGAGAATGTGGCGTTGCTGCAGTGGCTGTACGAGAACTACCGCGAGACGCTGGATTTGGACGCGCTGCGCACCGAGTTGGCGCTATCGTACCACCCCGTACGCTACGAGACCCAGGAGATGCTCGATAAACTTCGGCAAAGCGGATAGCGTGTGAGCTACAGTTTCTATTAGCACTGAGCGTACCGTATATGCTAACGCCCCTGTTGCTCGAAGACTTTGGAACGCTTCGGTTCGTGTGACTGGCGTGGCGTGGATACGCTTAATTTGGATCCGTCGGGCACGTTGTCAACAAGATTACAGCCACGTCCAGGGACTCGGAACGCATCAACAGGCTGCCAGGAATAGGTGAATTACGTGGTATCGGTTGACTAACGGAGCACGCACGCACAAAGAAAGACACCTAGTGTGTATTTCGTAGCCGACACAACGAACAAGAGAGATCACCCACCAGACCAAGTGAGCGAGTATTAAGAATACTTCGCATCTTGTTCGCCGGCATTCACGTAAAGTCGCGCTCGTACACCATATGCCATACGTCCGGCTGCAGGATCTCGCCCATCTTGACTTTGAACTCGCGCTTCTCACCGTTCCACTTGAAGCCCATGCGCTCATATATCCGCTGCAGATCCTTTCGCTTGTTGAGTGCACATGCAAACACTTTCCGACAACCTTGTTGCATCGCCAGTGCGATTGCCGTGCGTCCCAGTTACCACCCGATGCCCAGGGACTCGTATTCGTGGTGTACAGTGAGCATACCGAAGAGCGCTGCATCGTGAGGGAGGTTCAGGTGCGGATGATTGCGGCAGTCTGCAGCATGCAACATACAGTGATATACGCATGAGACAATGTCGATCAATAATAACTGAACAACAATACTCTGACGGTTGACTTGCATTGAATCAGCAGACATCCGGCGACCTCGGCGACCAGGATCGGGTTCAGTCTCACCTTGATGCTCACTCGGAGCTCCTCGGTCGTAACCCGCTCGTCGATGACGATGGCACTCTGGTTCGTCCTGTTCACGTCGGACGAGTACGCTGCGCAAACGATTTTCTGGAGGCACTCGGTGTCGTCCAAAGTCGCGAGGAGAGTGGAGACTCGCAAGTCAGGAAGAGGCGTTGACATTGAAGGAAGGCTGTGGAGTTACTCGTGTGCGTGTGCGACTGGAGGGAAATCGGAAAGTGACTGGTGCGCTGACGAAAAATGCGTGTGTGGGGTGAACTACGTTATCAGGAGGCCACTTGACCTCTTGGAGGTCACCAAGAGTAGGACATTATGATTTCCACACAGATCTTTTGATCTGTGTGGAAATGTGACGGTTGAAATCCGGCTACATTCTCGGCAAATCCCCATTGCTCATTGCCAGCAGAGACCCTTCTCCTTGGTGGCCGTATCAACAGCACAGCTCTTAAATAAAGGTGCAACATCCACTCCACAACCCCCACACAGATGGCACCCAATAAGTGTTGAGACCTTCGACTCGGTTGGTTGGGCAACGGCGCCAAGTCTTCGAGGCAACCATTGGCAGTAGGTTGCTGACTTGCGCTTTGGCGAATTTGTATAGGGCGTTGAGAGAAATTGCATAAGGTGTTGGGATACTGCGCAGGCAAGCAGCTCCACAACCACTCGTTCTAACTCACTACAAAAAGAGATCTTTCGAGCGCACAAGAGAAGAACGCGTCTGGCATTGCTCTGCTGCGATTGGTATCCTTTGCGCGCACTCTCGTTGCACTGATCGTCGAAATATGACAGACAAGATGTACCAGTTCGAGCTTGTCGGCGAGACGTCCAGCGAAGACACGAGCGATCAACGGAGAACGAAGAAAATGAAGACTATTGGAGCGACGGACCCAAGCCATCCCAGCGCGTGGTTCGATAGAGAGATGAGGATGAGTCTATGGATGCCGAGCTCGACAATGCTGAATGCGCTCTCAAAGCCTCGCGATCGATCCCCTGTACAGCTGGACGTAGTGATGGCGCCGCTACTCACGTCTTGATTTGGTGTGCACCACTATGAGAATGCCACCCTATTATCGTGGAGGGGACGTGACCCAAGATTCGCAGCAGAGGTGGCGAGGCATTCTTGGAAGTGACCGGCGCAGAACGAATCAAGTCTTCCTCCTGACGAGATCGTCAACAGCTGTCTAAAAGTGCGGCTGTACCCAGACCAAAGACAGCGCGAGAAGCTCGATCTCATGTTTGCCACGAACCGGGCCATATACAACAAGCTCGTTGGATCATCTCGAGACGACTGCAGGTATCGCCTTGTTCTACGCGGCCGAAAGAACGACAACGAGAAGATGTCTGTGGCGGAGTTGGGGTCGAAGTACAGACCGATTGCACAGATAAAGACGATG
>JALBZB010000604.1:0-22427 GCA_038050625.1 Pythium sp. MPC-2022a | reverse complement strand
CTGCTCCCGTACCTCCTTCAGCTGAGTCTCGGTCTTCGAGCGCGAGTACGAGTCCCCAGCTGGCTTGATCGGCGCAGGGTAGTTGCTGCTAGTGGCGACAATGAGGTAGTTGAATGCAAGAGTGACGTCTTGACCGAGGACCTCCTGGTCGTCAGCGCCAATTGTGCGGTAGGTCACCTCGCTGCGGGGCTCGACGGAGATTTTGGTGGCGACTGCGCGCACGATCTTGACGAAGCTGGACGCCGACTTTGGGATTGCATTATCCAGTGGGATGAACATTTTCTTCACGTAGCTCTCTTCGACAAGCGCACGTGGCGCACCGTCCGTGTGGTAGAAGAACGCGCTTTTCTCCAGTACGACAACTTCGATGTTGTCTTCCGGTGTGAGCTTCGAAGCGAGCGTCATCGCCAGTACTATGCCGGCGGGTCCTGCTCCGATGATCACTATGCGAGGCATGTCGTTCTTGTCTTGGGAGTCTTGTCTGGCGTCTTGGTTGGGTTCCTATGTGCTTGTGCGGTGATAAATGCTATTGTGAGTCGTGAGATTGTTGTTGCGTCTGGGAGTAAGAGCACACACGGACGACGCAATGACACATCAGCGGTTGTTCGCCCCGACTCAGCACTCGTGGACGAACTGGTAGCAGCATACAGACGTACGAGAGTCATTGTTAGTATCCTCTGGTGCTGCGCTGCACATGCACTATAGTCCGTCCAAGAAAGTAATCAACACGTCCAAGAATCTGGCGCCGACCTGTTGATTACCATGGGGTTTTGTTCTTCTGTCCAACACGCCATTATTTTGATTTCCAGTTAGTTTCGATGTGTTGTCACGTGTTGGACAGTTCAAGAGTGCTGGTTCAGAATGTTGTTGTCGTGCGCGCAATCACTTTGGATGATTACGATGAGTGGTCTGTTTTAACCAATCAGAGTGCTATGAAGAAACCTTACGTGAATCTGATTCGCCAAAAACGGAAGATACGTGCACAATGGGTTGATAATTAATTACCAAAATTCACAATTATCAACCCATTGTGCACGTATCTTCCGTTTTTGGCGACTGACAGCATGGCATTTGCTTAGCAAGTTGTTGCCCTTCGCCATACCTTCACCTCCATGCGGCTATGATGCAAAGGGGCCGTCGCTGCTTGCTGCTCTCCCTTTGGCTACTGCTCCATTCGTCTTTGTTCGCTGCACGGCCGTGGTGGCGGTACCAGCTTGCATCTACTGCTTGGCGAGGGTCGCATACGCATGGACTGGTGTTAGCCTTGTGAATCAAGACCGGTGCTCCGATTCCCACCATTATGATTAACAATACGCACACGCACACTGGCTCCAGACAAGAGTGAGCCTCGTATAGACGTGGTTGAGGTTTGCCTTGAGACATTCAGGCCATCGGACAGTCACAGCGACGACCTAGACATGTTAATACATCTAGCAGGGATGAGGTAGTATTCATCGTCGAATGCAAACTGCTGGCTGTACGAGGTCTGCATGTGTTATTGTTCTCTGGGGGGGGGGCTCCTCGGTAGCCTCGCGTGCCTTGTTCGCTGCAGATACCAGTCGCTACGGGTGACGAGCATTTGTCACAAGGTTTCACCGAGATAAATCAGCACGATCGATGCCGATTCGGTTCTACGGAATGCAGCTGGTCAAATTAGCAAAACGACAGAAAGCCACGTCAGCATCACCAGTCATCTGTAGTGGTGCAAACCTGCAAAAGCGAGTGAGCGAAGTCGATTACAAAATTTGACGCGGCGGGGCGGAGCGGAGCTGTCCTTCTATCTCCTTTTTAGAGCCGAGCGTTCGCAGAACCCCACGTTACTTGAACGCGTCCAATGTCCTGCTCATGTTCGCGGTCCGTTGGACAACAGGAGTGTTGGTAAATGATCAATTGATTTGGGACTGTCGAAAAAATGGGTACATAGACACTGAATGGCTCACCGCTGGCAACTCACAAAGAAAATTGTAGCTCTGGCCGTGAATGCTGTCTTGTCATCACTATATACAGTGTGTGTGTGTGTGTGTGTGTGTAGTTTCGAAGTCCATCCCATGACGCACCTCGTTGATTCCGTCAGTGAAGAATGAAGGTGAGCTGAACAAGCATGTCGATCAAATGAAGCACAAGCGTTTAGAAGAATGAGTTTACTTGCGTCGCTAGTGGGCATGCGTTCTACGCATCCTGTCGAAGTTTAAAACTGCTCGTTGACCTCGTCAGGTACCTTTTACAATATCTAGTATGGTGAACAGTGCACATCGCTCGTGAGTCCAATTCTCTCTTTTCTCTCGTCCTGCGGCGGGTCTGTACCACCACTCCTTGTCTGGTCCTTTTTCTGTTTAGGGCACTCTTCAAAAGAAATTTCCTGGACGGAGAGAGCTGTTGCTACAGTATTAGCCGTGAGTGGCGTGTATTATGAAATAATCTTTTTATGTTGGATGGCGTATGGGTGAGACCATCACGAGACCATCACTCATCCCCGCCCATCCGCTAGGTTGTGCAGCTGAGAATGCCCCGAGGCCAAATTCAAATCCGCGAAAGAAAAACAGATCGCGTATTAACACGCGAGAGCAAATGGATGCTCGCCAAGTCGTGTTGTCTCCGATAGTGTCGTCGCTTTGAGCATGTCTTCAGTACTCTGCAGCATACCACTCTTGCGTTGGACGTGCCGTACCTGCGTACATCGTGCCATAGTGACCTCAAATACTAGTAGGCAGTCGCTCGCAATTGCTTCCGTGGCTCCGTTTTGAATTCGCTCATGACTTTCAACTCACCACGAGCTAGCGGTCGTACGACCTCCGCAGCTACGCTGTAGCCAATGAATACATATCGCATCTCAAACTATACGACCCCGTTTTTGGACGAAGCCAAACAAACCAATCCTAACGACACCGCTTATCCGAGCCTCAACTAGATAATGAATTATGGTTGCTTTGCGTGGGTTATTATTTCGGAGAAAAAAACGCTTGTTGAGGCTAGGTTGAAAGGAGCCAAGGCGGCTCCGTCAATGAGCCAATGAGCAAAGAGAGGGCAGTTCGATGTGCTGGTGGCTGGCTCGTATAACAGAGAGACGTCACTGCGCGAAGCGAGCGAGCTACTTTCGCCATTCTGCTTTGTTTTCGCGATTCTCATTTTGCAACTTGCAAGCTCAGCGCAAAGAGTGAACCAAAGCCCCGTGATTACCATCGCAAGCCCCACTCGCGCACACACGCCGTTGTAGACCCTCAACGAAAACTCCCCTCTGACACCACACACGCCCTGATCATGTCGCCGACTGTGCACGAATTTCAGGCCAAGGCCAGTCCTCGTAGTGCCAAGAAGGAGCCAACCGTGCGCGCGACTCCAACCACGTCCAGGCTTCGCCACTCCAAGAAGGTCACGATGCAAAGCGCCACCACCGTCATCGTCGCCATCACTATCCCTGCTGCCTATAACAGAGGCATGAGGTGGACCGAAGAAGAACAGAAGAATCTTATCGTAGTGCGCCGAGCCAACCCACTCCGTTCTTAGAGAGAAATCGCTGCGATGGTTGGGACACGGACTGAAAGACAGGTGATCAGCCACTGGCAAAAGCTCAAGGAAAGATCGAGCGCCACAAGCGCGGGCTCCACCCCAACTCGAAGGCGAACCGAGCGCTGTGGGATTTTCTTGCGACTTTCACCGCAGAGGAGCTTAAGACTCTCTTTGGCAAGGACGACGACGACATCTTCAGCAGCCAGTGCGACTCGGACATGGAAGCTTTGACAAGTGAATCGGACGACAACTCGCGTTGTAGCACTCAAAACATCGATCCAAGTTGCCGTGAACACGGCTCGGAAATGCCAATGGGAGGCTTCCAGGCTCTCTTGTTGGGTGTAACCGATTCAGAGACTGAGGCGTTCGCAGATGACGGTGCCGAGCCGCCAAGCACACTGAACTACGGCTGGGATTGGGTATAACGAAGGCCCGGATTCGCAGCAAGACGACGACGACGACGCGGAGATGGACATGGACCTGTATGACAATATCACCTACCTTCCTCCAGTGTCGGTGTGCTACGACGACGGCTACTATGCTGATATGCTTCTGAGTGTGATCGACGATCTCGCCATCGATGGAAGCGATCTCGCGCTGTAACTCCTCAGTGATGTGCCTTCCGAGGTCGAGTCAGCAAACACACTGGGCATCCTCGATTGCCAACCCGACTCGGTGATGGACGGCCAGACTTTCAACTTCGAGTTGCCAGCCGTGGTTCTCACCCACCTCGAAGATGTGACTCCCACCAAGTCGGGCAACTCGTGCGGCAGCGGCGGTGTTTCCCTGTACTCTGCTGTTGCTGCTGCTGGTGTGGGCTTTACTTCCGATCCCACGGATCTCGAAGCACTGCTTGTGAACTCGTACTTTTGAAAGAGCTTTCGATTTCGTGGATTTTTTATGATGAGTGGAGTGATCACTGGGATCGATCCTTCCTAGTGGTAATGTTAGTGGCGTCTTACTGTAGTGTAATGGCAATGATAATACATGTTTTATGCCGTTCCTCTATCTCTTTGACGCAACCACTTTCGCTTTACTGGAACATTAGGATTTCTCATGGAATTGACACACCGAATTGATTAACCTAGATGCTCCATAATTTGTCTGAGTGATGTTCATTATTGAATGAACTCCTGTGCGCTCACCGAAGAGTTAGCCCCAAGTACTCTTGTGCAGGCAGCCAACACAAAGCGCTCTTCCGGATCCGTTCGGTTTCAATTCAGAACGGCAATGAATCGACGCCCCACGACCTATAAGTTGTCCCCGGCGTTAGCAAGTCAAACAGCAGGGGGATGCATTGAGAGCTGGGTTGTTCAGAAAATAGTGAGTGAGACAGGGTATCGAAAAACGTTTTGTGTTTCTCATTTGAAAGCAAATATTAAAGAGCGGTGGGAGTGTGCCGAGTGCTGTCGCTGTTCGCTGCCTTCGCCACTCCCTTCCTCTCATCTCTCTTCTTCTACACACAAAATACACAAGTCTTGCTTCTCTTGTCATCTTGCTCAGTACGCGCCACGAAAGTCCTTGAACTTGTTCTCAATGTCTTCCTTCAGCTCTGGGTCGACGGCGTTGCGAACGCCAATGAGCGCTTTCGAGACAGCTTCCGTGGCGCCGATCATCGGCCGCAACACCGCGACGGGCACCGCCCGGATCACAGAGCGCACGTAGCCCTGTGAGCCCGTCTTCTTGTACTCGACAAGTGGCACCGCGACGATCGTCTTTGCAGCGATGTGCAGCTCTCGGGAAAGTGAGTCGTACGCTTGGTAGAGTCCTTCTGTGGCGTTCGACGGCTGCTGGGTCAAGTATTGACGACCACCAATGCCACCACCATTGTCTTGAGCGCTACGAATCCCACCGCCTCCCATGCGTCGCGAGTTGCGTCGGATGCGACTCGTAGCTTGGCGGTATTTTTGCTGTTTCTTTCGCAGCGCCGAAGAAGTAGACACCACATCGTCCGCGTGTTCCAGCAGCGCCTGCGTGCCCTGTGCGACTTTCGACGCAGTGTTGAGCGTCTCAATCGTTACCGACTTCAAAAAGCTCTTTGCGCCTTTCTTCAGTCCGCGCACGAATCGTCGGTCTTTACCGTAGTGCTCCATCGGCAACAAAATCAAGTCTGCTGCGCCGGATCCGATGTTCGCAAAAGGTCGCAATGGCGGCATCGACACACTTGCCACGCATTTGTGGATCTGGCGGCGAGAGATATCGTTCACCCAGGACATCAACACCTGCTCACCCAAAGCAGCCCAGCCGTCGATCCCGCTCATCTTCACCCGTCGAAGCACCAACTCCATGCCCTCCAAAACAAACAGGTTGATGACTTCGAGGTAATCACCGGAGCGAAGAGCTGCATAGTCCACGCGGTTTGGACGGTAGTCAATCTTGATCTTGCACGGGCGGACGTCAATGTTCTGGAAAAACCAGCTTCCGAGACTGACGTTCGTTTCCTGCAAGTGTGGGTTGGCTGGCGGTGCATTCATGACCAACATCTCTGTCCCGTTGAATCCCTTCATCTCACCGTCGTAGTCGTCAGGTGCCGATCGATCGTCAAAAGAGGACTGGCGCTGAGGAGAAGAAACTCGGACTGTCGGATCTTCCACAGGAACAAACTGGCGCAAGAAACTCACCACTTCTTGGTCCAAGTTGATGCGAAGTGGCAAGATCGTCACCTTTAATCGATGCTCTTCGCAGAGATTTGGACCAGGACGCACGGTCGTCAGATGAACATGCACCATGCTGCTACCACTCTCACGCGGATGTGTTACATCGGACTTCCAGTAGCAAATGACCTTGCGGATTTGCGACGTTGAGATGTAGTCTAGAATCTCAATATCGCCCAGCGCAAACACGGTGCTGGATGCTAGAGGCTGCGCTTCTTCGTCATTGAACATGTCGAGCCGCATCTGGATTCTCGACACCATCAGCTCGAGCATCTCTTCAGTTTTGCGACCACTTTTCAACGAACGCTTGCGAGAAGGGGCGGCTGATCCACGGTCGACTCCACGTGCACTCTGGCTTCGATCGTGAAGGTAAGTTCCACCGGCAGGAGCACTCTTTGCACCTGAAAACAGAGAAGACGCACCGGGATAATCGTTGTCAGCGCCAAAGAGACTCGTGCTGGGAGACGGAACGTAGTCATCAAGCAACGCGTCCAGCAGCTTTTCTTTCCGTGCCGAAGGTTTGCCATCTTCAAACACAGTGAAAGAAGGTGATACTGAGCTGCGATCAATGCTGCCTGCTGTTTTGTGCTCTAGTGCAGCGCGGCTTGCCACACTCTGAGCATCGCCAGACCAGTCAGATCCGCCAAAGAAGCGCATGCAAATGTTGAAGTTGCGGAGCAGCACATGTTTGACAACAATCGGAGGAGACGCAATCACTCGCATCGCAGCATTCTCTCTTGCAATACTCTTCACGGCATCATCGGACTCTTTCTCACCAAACGAAAGCGAGGCAGCAGTACCTCCAATCGGAATCTCGACGTGATGAGGGTAAATTCGCGATGGCAGTCCCGTGCCATATTCTTGACCTGGCTGGTTCTCGTCGTAAAACCACCGCGCGGTTGGCTCATCAGGTGGGGATAACGCAGGTTGGTTGAACGAGGTTGCTGACACTGCTCTGCTGCTAGATGACGACGTGAACGAAGGCTGACGGGTGATGGATCGAGGAGATGACATTTCCTGGTACGATTCACGGTGTCGCTTGTATGGATCATCAATCGACGCCTCCAAGTCTTCGGCTTCTTCGTCGTCGTACGCCTCGTCTTCATCTCCTCCATCACTGGACGCAATATCCATCAGTCGATTGAATTTGGACTGCAAATCTCGATCAAGGGTGAAGTCGAGCTCCACTTCCGTTCCTTCGTCGTCGCCTGCGCCAATGATCGACATCGACATAGCGTTCTGCGCTGAGTCTGCATCACGCTCGTCAATACTATCGAGACGATACCCATCTTCTTCGAAGAAATCCATCCGGCGAGAAAATGTAGACCCCGTTTCATCGGTTTGGATCTCACTCAGTTCCACGTCGTTCATGTGTTGAAGACCCCACCAATTCTTCGAGGCTGCGGGAAACGCACCTCCTGGATACTGGGCCTGGCTCAAGTCGTTGTCGTCGTCCTTGTCTGCTCGCTGTTCTCGATGATCTTGCGCCGTGGTGATATCGAGATCCTGCATCGCAAAGATATCTTCCAAGTCGGAATGGCTTTCCTCGAACGCTTCAAACCCCGGAGACAACGGCGGAGGTGTTGTTTCGATGAATCCAGGGCTTGGCGGTGTGTGTTGCTGTGGAGGAAGCCACCGAGCTGCTTGCTCAGAGTGAAGCACTGCACTTTTGTCAGGTAATGAACCTACTGGATGCAGTTCTTGGGGAAGTGACGCTGCGGGCTGTGTATTCATGGTCGCTGTGTCTGGACGATCCATGAACCAAGGGTCCTCTCCACCGGCGGCGGCTACTGGCTCAGATTCCATCAAGAAAGCTCCAGCACTCGCCACTGATGTATTCGTAGCATAGTAGTCTTCGATGACAAGTTCATTGATCCGGATGCGAGGCTTGTTCTCATCTTGACGATACTTCATTCGAAGCTGGGTTGCTGACATTTCGTCATCACGATCGAAGTCGTTCACCATTCGGTCCTTCTGCTTTTGGATCTCATCGAGCCGTGTGCGTAACAGGCGCGCTTCTGTGTCAGTGGAGACATGTGTGCCTGGGAAAATGTGTTTACCTCCACCAAACGCATTTACATCAATCTGGTCGAGGATGTTGATCGAGTCCCCACCTGCAACACTGCGTCTGCTACTGAAAGAGTCTTCACTGACAGGTCGGCGATCGTTTTTACTGGCATTGAAGTCGTTTCGGAAAGAGCTTCTCTCGGTGTTGAAACCTTCCAAGCCGTTGGTATTCGTCGACACAACTGACGAGGACTGAGCCTTCGAAGTTCCAAGTGCACGGATGCTGCTGCTCGTAGTATGCAGGTTTGTCACGACAGACACACTTCCGACGGCATTCACACGATCCAAGCCCACATAGGCAGTCGTATCCTTTGGTTCCTCTTCGATCGCTAATTGATCCGCCCAGGTCGACATGAGCTCGATCAGAGTGTTGAAGGAATCGAAACAGGCATAAATATTTGCTGTGCCAAGGTTCAATTCCACCGACAGCTCTGGGAACGTCGACGCTGGCGCTTTTTCTTCAAACTCAAGATCCGCGCTATTCGGAACAGGCACGAGACTTCGAAGAAAGATGTCGATGAAATCCATTGTCACCATCTTCAGGAATCCGTTCTTCTCCAAAAACATGAGCAGCGACGGGTACAAAGCTGCGAGTCCACTAGCCGCACCTCTGTCCGCAAAGCTCAGTGACTTCTTGCCCTCGTGCTTTGTTTTCGAGAAGAGTTCGCGGCCAAGAATACAACCGTCTATCTCCTCGTAACCCGTACGCGCCTGAGTCAAAAAGAGCTGCAAATCCTTCGCAACGATCTTGTATCCTTGCATCACAGCTCCCGTCACCACGTTCGATGAAACGCTCACACCTCCCAGCATAATAATAATTCGGGAGTTCAGCATCATCGGCGAGTAGTCCACCAGTACGTCGTAGAAGTGGACAAAAAGCTTGGTGAATACCGTTTTCAGCGGAACAGCGAGCTTTACCGCGTCGTACGTGCCACTGCGGACCATCTGCGCGACTTCATGAGTTTCTTCTGGCGACATACTCGCTGAGTCAAGAGGAATGATCGGCGCAGGATACTCCATCAGCACCATGTCGAGCAACTGAAACAGCCACTTGGAAGTCACGTCGTATCGTAGGCTCACGTGCGAAAAGTGCAGCTCGACTTTCATCTCTCTCATTTCTTGGGTTTGATCGGCAATGTCCACACCGACGAACATGATCGGCGCATCCGATACTCCGTACGGCGTCTTATATATTATCGGGACAATCGCGCCTGTGCCGCGATTCTCCTCCAACAGAGTCAAGTTGCGCGCAGACACGTGCGCACGCGACGCCAAATGCCCAAGCCACTGAGATACTTGGAAGATCTTGAGCTTCTCGAACGCAAAATGGTATGAAAAGAGGACGCTCTCATCATCTGCAGCACCAGAGCGCTTTCTATCTTCGCCATCGTACGCTCGAGGTTTCGTCGGTGTCGTCGTTGAAACTCGATCACACAGCTTAAGTGATCCTTCCTCGACCAGCACATTGACGCTCATGTAGCTTGGTTGAAGACGGTGCCGAGCAGCTGCAGTTGCCATCATCTGATTGTACCCATTGATGTCGATTGGATTGATCATCAGCAACGCGTCGAACAATACCATCAAACGATCCAGTGTTGCTTTCATCATCTCAATGGTTGCATGAGGAATGGAAATGTCCAAACTGAACAGAGACGCGTCTGCTGCTGCATCCTCAAACTGCTCGGTTCGAGATACAGCGTCCAAACTCCATCCGTTCAAACCGACTCGACCACCGTCATTGTCGTCGCCGCTAACGTCATCATCTGGGTTGCCAAGTGTTGCAGCATCAGGATGTTCATCCGAATCTTGGGAGAGATTTTTCTTGCTTGAAATCGCTGTGCGAATGTCTTCATGAGACGGAGTTTGCAGACGCAGTTTCAGAGAGCATTTTTGCAGCGACGTGGGGTCGCCTCGTCCAGTAATCATAACTGCTTCCTCCAGGCGAGTAGCACGCTGATTGCCAAACTCAGGGGTGACCAACGCAACCTTCGCCTTGTCGAAGCTTATATCAAACTCTCCCAGCCAAGGAAGCTCGCTGCGCTGTCGCCCACTTGCTGGCTTCTGCTCATCTTCACCGTCCAGAACACCAGACGAAGAGTTCACCTTCACAGACTCGAGCGTCAGCAACATTTTGTCTTCGCACAGTCCTCGCTTTGAAGACACACCAAACCGAATCAAATCACTGTTCACCATCGGGAATCTCAGCGACACCTCGATGCAATCAGTGCTGAGATCCATCTTCTTCGCATACTCCGCAGTCGCAGGTTCACGCAGAGTTGTCTTCGACGCTTGGGCTTTAGCTGCTGCTGCAGATTCCTCCAATAACTTCATGTAGCGGTGAGCACGGTCAAGAATGTGCATGTCCCATTCCAATAGAATTGGTTGCGCTTGGATCTGAAGCGCCAGGGAATCCACTTCCTGTGTGTCGCGATCGGGTTTGAAATCCAATCGAAGCTGCACAGAGATATTTGCTGAAAGATTCGCTTTTCTTCTTGTTGCGGGAGAGTAGTCGACGAACTTCAGCACGGGGATCGACAGCATCTCGCTTTCATCTTCGACGACATCCATCGACATCCGCGGCAGGATTTTTTCACTGGCATCAACGCTTCCAAAGTTCATGGAGAGTATTGAGTGCTGAGGATACGACAACGCGGTGCAGATGATGTCTTTGAACGTGAACTCTAAACGTTCCATCCCATCCACCGAAGGAAGTGCCGATGCTTTTGGAGTCGTGGGCACTCCTGCTGCTCTATCAGGGGTATCTGCACTGCTCGTTTTTTCTTCTTCATCGTCGTCGTCGGGAAGATCGTCATACAGTAGCACAATCGCACATTCCAGCAAATGAAGCTTCACGCGACTGACGACTTGCCGAGAGCTCTTGTGTTGTGGGAACGCTGACCGTGACAGTGATGTTTGAGTCCCATCGATCGAATCATTGCCATCACTTTCCTCGTTGTCGAATAGCGCGGACGCATACATCGACTGCGCCATGATGCTCGTGCTCCCGAAATGTACATTGCCAGAGATCGAACTAACTCCAGGATCGCACTCAAAGAAGCTATCGTCATCATCCAAATCCGAAAGTCCGCAGCTCTCAACGCTCTCCGCTACCGACATCTTTCTTGTCAAGCCGCCGTCGCGTGGTGAGCTGACTGTCTTGCTCGATGCTGCCCGCCTCTGCACCATGCGCAAGTCTTCGTGCGTCTGGCGATACTGCGTCAGAAGCTGCTCGATTCGCTCAAATTCCTTGAAGGACAAGTTTACTGCTTCATCCTCACCATGATCACTGTCGACGTCGTCGTCTTTCATCCACGCTGGCTGCTGCTCGCAAATAGACTTGTACATCGACGCTGCTGTTTTGTATCGATCTTCCTTGCTATTCGCAGCAACATTTGGGTCCGGTGAGAACGCGTCAATCAGCGTCCCGAGCTCTGGGAAATGCTGCGGCTGGAGGACGATCCGGATCGAGTGGAAGAAAATATCCGCGTCCATCGCAGGGGCTTCCAAAGCTTCATAGTGAGACATCTTCACTTGCACATAACACTGACGAGAAACATCGCTGGCCAGGAATGGATGCAAAATCAAATCATTCGCTTCGCAGATGCCAGCACGGACACTATCTTCGTCTGGACTCAGCAGCAACTCCATGCTTACGCCGCGAAATTTGATGCCTTTCTGTGAAATTCCGAAAACTGCGCTCGCTGCCATGGACTGCATACCAGCTCCAAAGCTTTGCGTGCCAGCATTGTGGTCGAAGCTGCCTCGTCCGTAGACGCTCTCGACTTCACTCGCTGACTCGTCCGTGAATTGAGCCCACTCCAATCGGCACAACAACGCGACATCACGACCTTTGTGCTGCTCACCAGTCTCTAGGCGCAAGCAAACATTCGACAGCGTTACTTTGATCTTCGACGTCACTTGCTCAATCCAACTTGCGACGAAGTCCAGTCCTTCTTGGGAAACTTCATCAGCGTGCTCGTTCTGCTTTGCCTGCTGTTTCTTCTGCGCTGGCGTCGAGGTGGCGGACGCAGTCGAATGATTTCCATTCTGTGCCTGTGCTTTGCTCGTTGCAGCTGCTGGATACTCCCCATTGTCGTCGCGCGCATCAGCATCATCTGCATTCAGCGGCACGAGCACAATCTCGATGTCGTCGATCTCCACCAAGCAGCTCTCGCTCATAATGTTCGCGTACGAAATCGACACGCGCACCGAGCCCAAGTAGCCTTTCTTGACTCGGAACGGCAGTCCATGAGCTTCACAGAGCTCGGCATTCAGTACGTCGGCATTCAGCAGCAAGTCGCAGAGCTCGATCTTGCCGGACCGCAAGTGCACGTCCAGCTGATCTAAATCGAGGTTGTCATCCGCGAGAAAGCGGCCGATCATGCGCTTCAGCACAAACTTGTACAGTCGCTTGAGCGCCGGATCCGTCAAGTGCTTGAAAAACTGCATCCTGTTCTGCTCTCTTGATCGGGTGGCTTCTCCTCTCGTTCAAACGACGCGCCGCTCTTCCTTCTTCTTGTTCTTCTCTCTTGCTCACACAGCACTTTGAGATGGCCAGCTGATGATTACTTGCGAGTGTGTGTGTCTATAGTGTATTTACGCACTCACACAACTTTGCGGCGCTACTCCTTTCTTGCGCGCGTGCGCCGGGTCGCAGCAAATTGGTCGCTCGCTCGGGCTTTTTCTTCGCTTGCGTCTCTCTACAGCACCGGACTTGTGACGACGAAGACGCGGAATGTGAGTGAGCCTCTCGCTTGCTTCCTCTCTCTCTCTCCCTCTCGCTCAGCAGCAGCAGCAGCAGCAGGAGCAGGAGAGCGAGAAGGTGGGAAGGAAGGAAGGTGGCGTTCTTCTCTCCGCTTCGTGCAGTGTCTTGCAGTACGGAAATACAGCAAGTGCGGGCTTTGGCTTGCGGCGTCTCTTTCTTCTTCGCGTTCTTCTTCTTCTGCGGTTGCAAGAAAGAACAGGAAGAAAAGACGCACATTTAGAATAGAAACGCATTTCTATCCAAGTAAAGTACTCGTATTTTATATAGATAGACACGAATTTCTATTCTAATTTGAAATATAAATAAATAACTGATTGAAAAGCGCATCTCAAAAATGAACACTGTATTTTACGGCGTAAAATAATGGCGCGTGATCAGAAACGTATTTAGCTTTCAACATGCAAATCAAGAGGTTTGATCCCAGAATAATGCAAATCGAGAGGATGCCATTCTTTTCATCCCTCAGCCAACTTTTTTCAACCCTTACAAGGTGAAAGCTTTGGTATTGTCGTCAAAATGTGGTGGCGCGTCGTGCGGTTGCCAGCACAAGCCCACGCAAACAGCAGCATCGAGCAACTCAGTAATACTCCAGAATTCTCCAGTATGGCCGTCGTGCTGTTTCAAGACTTGAGTAACGAACTCCAAGTAGTTGCAAAATGACCCTGCGGCTGGGATATTTCAAATTTATTGAGCTCTCTTGAACTTTGAGCAGCAGCACTTCCAGCAGCAACATGTGTATATTTAGAGCCACAATAGCAATCAATAGCAAACCGAATCAAAGACAGCCGGGAGAATACGGCGCTACCACTACTGAAGCCCTCTGCTCTTCGCGTTGTGCGACGTTTGGCTGCCTCTGGGAGTCAGCGCCATGGCATCTGGCATGAACTTGCTGCTGCAAGTTCAAACTTCAAAGTGCTTTTGAGCTTGTTCTTAACTATCTTTTCTTAACTACTTTTTCTAACTAACCAGGGCGAGTTTTCCTCTCTTTCTAGTCAAAAGCCAGTTGGATTTTCCAATATTTATCCAATTCTATATCCAATTATCAGACTGACCACCACTCTTGTGTTTACAAACGTTAACACAAGAGCGGACTGAGCTGGGCGACATCTAATATTCTCAGATCAAACAATGAGATGATTCCCGATACATTCCAATAGGAAAACCAGATCGCTACGAAACCCTTTGGGGGTTTCTCTACTCGTAGTGAAAAGGGTTTAATAGATCCACTGTGGGGGACGCCCTCATTATTCGATCTGAGAATATTAGATGTCGCCTAGCCTCGTTTATAAATGGTGCATTTTGATCAGATCTAGGTCGAGACTAATATCAATTACGAAAATAGCCGCATTTTTGAAATGCGAGTGGTCAACGCGGCCATTGAGTGATGGGATACAATCACTCAATGGCTGCGTGCGCAAAACGCACTGCGCACGGCACAAAGAATAACAACGACTACACGGAGGACGACGTAGGCGAGAACATCTACTGGTTCCTCCAGGGTTTGCTCGAGAAGCACCCGGAGCTTGCAGATCGTGAGTTCTTCGTCACGGCCGAGAGCTACGGCGGCCACTACGTGCCGGTGGTGACGCACTACATCTGGCAGCAGAACCAGGAGCAGGACACAGAGCTCACGGGCACCAAGCACATCAACCTGCAGGGCATCACGATCGGCAACGGCATGACCAACACGCTCATCCAGTACCAGTACAACGTCGTCCAGGTCGACAACGCGTACAATGTTACGCTGTTGACAGAAGAGCAGAAGAAACAGCGTACCGACTTGTCCAGAACTGTACCGTACGCATCAGTATCAGAAAGATCTTGAAGCGCATTGATGGGCATTATGGGCTTCTTATTTCTATTATATTCGACCTCTTGACGCCATTGCGTTCATACATAACACTGCGCGTCAAGGCAATATGTCCACTGTACTATCACACATTTTACAGTCTTGTGGAGATCACAATGCCACTGAGCCTTGACGGTTGCTCTCACGCTCCAACGCGCGTCGCATCCTCTTGAACCACTGCTTCGTGATCTCTGGTGTCTTGCCGGCGATGCGGATCCGGACGGCGTCCTCCATCTCGACCTCGAGCCAGAACCCGCTCTTGTACGGCCGCACGTTAACGATCTTACCGTAAAAGTCCACCCACTTGCCCTCGAGGTTGACTGAGAACGCCGAGAGGTGGCGTCCCGAGAGCACAAAGTACAGTCGCGACGCGGATGAGTAGAGCCAATTCAGCCGCAGCAGGCGCTTACGGATCACGAGCCAGCCGGTGAAGCTCACGTCGAGGTCCTCCTCTACTCTCGGCGAGGCCGAGACACCGTTCTTCTTCTTTGACCCAAGCTCAGAACAACCGCTAAGGTCTCGACTCAGACGCTCAAAGATCGATCCATTGCGACGTCGACGCTCGTAGTCAATCCCGGACCGGAACACAGCGAACCACTCTTCGAAGCTTGCCGTCTCGTGGCCCGCATGAGCCCAAATGCGGCGATGCTCGTCGTCGATCAGCAGGAAGCCGCGGTTGATGCAGTGCAGACGCTCGACCCACGTGAGCACGTGGTGGCCGAGGCACTTGGAGTGGCTCGTGTTGTCGCGAAAGTACGAGAGGTGTGCGCCGTCGAGGATGCAAAAGCGCCATTTGAACTCGCGCTTGTGGCCGTGCGACTCGATGAAGAGCCAGCCGAAGAATAGCTTGTCATTCTCGAACACCGATCGCCGGAGATGCAGCTCGTCTTCGCTTTGCTGTCGTGTGGCGCTGCTGCCTCCACTACCACTGGTCGCTTGAGAAGGAGTCGAAATGATCGCAACGCTGGCACATGTGGACGAGCACGAGCGCCGTACCGAGTGGTTCCCACACAGCGCAACAGCGGCTCTTGGTTGTGCATTCAACGGGTCACGCGTGAGCCTCCACTGCTCTGACGCACCCGGCAGCGTCGCCGCCTTGAGCATTTTGATGTATATCTGTCCAGGTCACCCCTCCGTCGCGAATGAGGAACTACTGCACACTCCCACCCACCTTACTGTTCACTTGTTCACTCACAGCTGACAACGCGTAAGCTTTGCCCCGCCATTGTGTGTGTGTGTATGTGTGTGTGTGTGTGTTTTCTTATTTGGCTCGGAAAATACAGCCATCCAGGGTCGTTTTCTTCGCCTGGGGTCCGTTTCAAAGTCGGTCAGTAGACGTGCTTTGCTTGGCCAAATGAGCAACACCTCAAATAGCAAACGTAGTTTGTATCTCTCTCTCTCTCTACAAGTGCGCTTCTTCGCAAATTATTATTCAGCCGATTAGCATTCTCGAGCGTCAATGCCAACGCGAGTAAGCCGACGTGGCCTTCACCTCCTCGTGCTCTTCCTTATACTCTCCATCTATCAAGTTGACGGTGACGAGTCCATCACCACCACCACCACATCTACCAGTAGCACTAATGGCGAAGAACCGAACAACCCCGTGTGCCGCCTGATCCCAAAGAACTCGCTCGCGTTCTGCTCCATGGTCGACTACGTCGCCGTGGTGGACGAAGACGACCAAGACGGCGCAAAGTTCGACGTGCGAGCCAAGTTCTACTATGAAAACGTCGACGTGGTGCTCCAGCGCTTTGGTTGCCACGCGCGCTACAGCTTGTACAAATGCGACGACTGCAGAGAGGCGTACAAGTACTGGATCTGCAGCATCAAGTTCCAGAAGTGCGGACAGCGTCCAGCTTTGAATGGTAATGCTGATGAAGAAGAAGGAGTGTACGAGCCTGGTATTTGCGCTAGCAGCAGCAGCAACGCGGCAGTGACAACCTGTGAAAGTGGCGTGACGGGGCGGCATCGAACGTGCGTGTCGCTCTGCGAGGACGTGGTGAGGAAGTGTCCGTATGTGCTCAACTTCCAGTGCCCAACGGTAAGAAGCTTTGGTCCTTAGTCTTCCTTTCTTGGTGCTGATACTGTGGTTATGGCTAACGCGTTGTTTGATTGTCCACCACAGGCGGACACGGTGTTCTTCTCGGCGGATATCACGACGTGCAACAAGATGGACCGTACTAAGAACCCTGACCACCCTGACCAACTGTGGCCGGGCACATTCGCGGATTCATAAGACGCATTCGTTGGTTGGTCTCTCAGATGATAATAAATAGGGAGTTCGTCTTTTCGTCCTTACTGTGCTGGTGTGCGATAACCTCGGCTATCGTATGGAGTTCCATTGCTGCTGCTGCTGTTCTTGCCGCTGCAGCTCCATGTCCCGCTCGTAGCGTTCGATTTCACTGTATAAGCTGAACAGTAGATGCAGCGACTTCACTTTGCTGCCTTCATAGACTGGAATGTCCAACAAGACGCAGACGATCTTCACGAGTTCGTCCAGCGTCACGTCCATTTTTGAAAGCGATGTAGCGATCGCTGCAGAACCAGAGTTTTGAGCCAGGAAAGCCTCCATTTCTTCCGGCCAGAGCTCCATCAGCGACTCGAGCGTCGGCATCGGCTTCTTGTAAACAACCTGCACACCGATATGTTAACAAAGAAGATGAATATTCTCTCATCTTGATATCAGTTCAGTAGGCAGGCAAATAAATCAAACCTGGGCTAAAAGCTTGGAGCTTTGCACTTTCGCGACGATTTCAATCCACTGGTCGATCTCCTTGGGCCGGTGCTCGGCGTCCTCAATACTGTGAACAAACGGCGTCTTCCTGTGTAATGCCCGTCGCTGGTTCTTTTTCAAATGCGCGTCCATCAGAAGCTCCAGCTCAGCGACGTTCGAGCTGTTCGACGGCTCTTTCAGCACCTGGATACCCGCTTCTTTGTCGATCTTGCCATCGGGCCGAGGGATCTATTCCAGTACAAATCATTCACATGTGGGCTCTAAACACGTAGTTCGCACTTGAAACTCAGTTTGGATAGGCTGCAGCTTTACCTGAATGCCATCGAACGGAAGTCCAATTGCGGGGATGAAATCCGGCACAAAAGGCTCCAGTCGTGTCCCAATTTCAATCTCATCAGGAGTGTATGCGTCTATTAACTGTCCGAACAAGTTTCAGCTGGTTAGACCCGCATACCCGCATACCAAACTTTTCGCATCCAAAATTTTGAAAGAAAGCAAGACGTACCTGGAACAGGTTCTCAACTTCTTGCGGCACTGACACTGCATATTTCTGCCTGGAGCTTGCGGCAGCCGCTATCGTCATCGATGTGGCCGCTGGTAATGAGGGCATTCCATTTGAACCATTATTGCTCGATCGATCAGAGTTCCTCGAATGTGTCTGCTGCTTGGAGCTCTTCGCCTTTCGTGTCTCAAGAGATTCGCCTGTGTCACCTATTTGCTGGAAGAACTTGTCTGGTATAGCATCTCGATAGCATTCCAAGTCTTTCGCCGCAGTCTTTGGTCTGCTACCATACGACGCTTGCTGGGCATGATTCTGGGCTCTTTGCCTTGCGTGGTGTCCGTTATTTTTATCTTCATCATCGATATCGCTTTCATCGTTATCGCCGTCAGATTCGGAGGAGCTGGACGCGTGGAACTCGGCGCTGCGAGGTTGTTCAGTCTCCTTTACGACGTACTCATCGTCATCACTGCTACTGCTATCACTATTATGAACTTTGAGGATATCCGCGCCTTTGGGCTCCTGTATCCTTTGCCGACTGACCTCTCCACAGTTGCCGATGTCCACCTCACTCAACCGGTTCATTTTCTCCACAGAATCTGATGGCTGACTCGATGGAGCTTGATAATTCTACAAATCAATGATTCCGAACACATTTCAATGGCCAACGTTGTTGTCAGTACAAAACATCATCGCTGGCTGTCTCCACCCATGTAAATTCAATATGTCACCTGAGTTGCCATGGGGCTTCCTGGGATTTCTGGGGGTTCATCGGAATCCGCATCCGAGCCCGCATCTGCTAGATGATCATCTGCACCCCGAAATCCGATAGACGTCATCTTCGACGGAATCTCCACATTGCTGCTGGCGTCACTATCGCTTCCATCATCATCGCTATCACCATCAACATAGCCAAAACCTTCTTTGTCATCGTCACTATCGCTATCACTGTCGCTGGCATCTCGGTCGCTTTCGTCCCTGCGACGACCTAAAAAAAGGTGAAATTGGTCGCAGTCATGACACTTACAATCACATTTGCATCACAAGTGATTAGGATTCGAATTGATGCATAAAGTACCGTTGCGTTTGCCTGGAGACGACGAAGCATTCGTGTCAATGCTGCTTCGAGGGTTGTAGCATTCGCAAGCGACACAACAAGAGTCAGTACTGTAGGGTGGATTTGTATTCTGCTATGGAGATAATGCATACGATTCGCTTCGTCATACCTCACTTGGAGTGCGTCGTCAATCTCGTACATTTCATCCATGCTCTGCTCACGAAATGCGCAGCGCATACGTTAAGACAGATCATTTATTAGAATGCATGGGCGCAGCCCAACATTTCACACCATCTACATCCAAACGCACCTCATCTTCCAGCAAGAGACGGTCCTGTCAATAGATAACACAAACACCCCCCATTAGCGCATTATCACCATTATCAGTACGTTCATATCCAACAGTGTCACGTAAAGCAGAAGCGGCATGAAGAAGCCATCACCTCGTCCGAGTCGCTCATCGCGCGCGTAGTCCTTGTCTCCACGTCTCTCTGGTCAGAGTGGCCTTGCCTTTAGAGCATGACTGCCGCCCGCACTGCGCCAACTCGTTTTTCTGCTATTGTCCACTGCCGCTTTCGCTCGCGCGCATTCACAGTCAAGGACAGACTCAACGACGCTTGGAAATGGATACGCATAACCACTTCCGTAACCCAAAGTTACCTTCTCCTCTTAGGTTCGACACTCAGTTTCCGCTAGGTTCGCTTTTGGCTTCACCACGCGAATTTGCGGCCATTCCATTCACAAAGAAGGCAAGAAAGCGGGTAAACTTGCAAGCAGACAGAGACGAGATGGCGGAGTTCCAGGCGATCATCCTGGCGGGCGGCAGCGGCATCCGCATGTACACGCTCACAGAGGAGACCCCGAAGGCACTGCTGCTGGCAAACGACAAGCCACTGCTCTGGTACCAGCTGTCGCTGCTCGAGAACTCGGGCTTCACGGAGGTGCTCGTCGTGACGGTCGCGGACATGCTGCCGCAGATCCAGGACTACGTCGTGCGTGAGTTCGACGGCAAGATCCACGTGGAGATCTGCGTGGTGGGAGACAATACGGAGACTGCAGACGCGCTCCGTGAGATCGCGGACAAGATCAAGAAGGACTTTATCGTGCTCGCCGGCGACCTGATCACGGACGTCGTCGTGCACAACGTTGCGGACTTCCACCGCATCAACGACGCGACCGTTACGATGTTGCTCAAGCAGGAGACAGCCCAAAAGGTGAAGGGCGAGAGGCCGCGCCGCGAGAAGGACATGATCGATTGCATCGGGCTTGTCGAGAAGGAGAACCGCGTCGTGCTCATTTCGCAGGCCGTGCACATGAACGAAGACATGTACGTGTCCAAGAGTCTGCTCAAGCGCCGCACGAACTTTGTGCTGCACTCGGACCTGTACGACTCGCACTTCTACATCTTCTCGCACTGGGTCGTCGACCTGCTGCTCGAGAAGAAGTACATTGCGAGCATCAAGGCGGATCTGATCCCGCACCTGGTGCGCCGCCAGTTCCGCGGACTCGCGGCGCTCCCCGAGAGCGTGCGCGAGAAGGCCGTGAGCAAGCAGAGCCTCGCGTCGTCACTCTCACTGTCGACGCAGAAGTACGACCCGGAGGATGCCGTGCGCTGCTTTGGGTACACGCTGCCGCCGAACGCGTACTGCGAGCGAGCAGACACGATCGCGGCGTACAAGGCCATGGACGCCGAGGTGGGCTCGCGTCTGCGCGTCGCGCGGTCCTCGTCGTTCTCGAATTAGGCACTGTAGAGTGGAAATGTGTGGACTGAAAGAATGGGGTGTGAGGACAAGAGAGAAAGATGATGGAGGCGATGAGAAATCAACAACTCAATAAGCGCCGCCCATAACAATATGATAGCAAGTTCATTTATACAGCGGCACCTCGTTCTTCTTCTGCCTGCTAAGCTATCCATCAATCTGCTGGATCTGTTGAAGTATGCTATGAGTACGGCAAAGTCATGGACATGGTCGGCATTTGATCGAGACTACAGTATACAGCGAATACGGATATGTGGGCTGACTCCAATGGCCGGGTTGGCAATCAATATCTGGAGCAAGAAGGCTGCAGAATTCACCCAGTACACACCACACGGCATGAGCTGTAAAATGGGAGAAGCTTGTGTAGAGAAGTGAGTCCATCGGAGAGATGGCTCCAAGGAAGGCTGAGTGATTCGGTACGACTGATGATGAAACAGCGAACACGCGTCAAGTTCCCGCTGATTGCGAAGGCTGCGCAACAGACCACCACGGGGACTTCGTCGGTATTGCGCGAACGAATTGCGCAAGAACCATCAATAAGCGGGCTTGCTGCTGCTAGAAGACACACATCCTGGATGTTTTTTCCCCCATCAAGGAGTGTGCATGCGATCACTCACGGAGGTTGGGCTGGCTGAGCGCGTGTGCCCTTGGGGAGGTGGTAGTGGCAAACATCCCGAGCAAGAGCCAAGATGACTCGCCCACTTTCAAAGGAGGGATAGGGTACCCACCTATCAATCATTTGAGGTGGACTTGGTATCCATCTCAAGGACACTCGCTTCTGTTGGCTGGTGGGGGATTCTCGTGCATAACATTCAAAGGAGTGCTTGGGCATGATGATACATCGAAAGAGAAAGAAAGAGAGAGAGAGAGAGAGAGAGAGAGAGAGAGAGGGTATCAGTACATCTGTCTTCATACTGCAATGGCGTGTACCCGAGCAGGTGATGGTGCATTTGCTTCAGTGCTCGCTCGAACATGGCTGCACTAGCTGCAGCAGCTCAGGGCTCACAACATATTTTGCACGAACATACACACAAGCACCGATCATCCAAGAAGCCATCTTGAAAGAGAAGAAGAGAGACCATGACTTGCATTGGGATCGTTGGAGCTGGACCTGTGGGCATTAGGCTTGCGATGACACTCGCTTCGAAACTCACACCGGAGACAACACCGAAGTCATCGTGTTGGAGAAGAGCGCGTTCTTCTACCACACGTACTGCTCGCCACGCGCATTCGCGGACGCAAGCTACGTGCCCAAGCTCTTCATCCCACTGGACAACGTGATCCCAAAAGCCGCCTCCAGCTTCGTCAAGATCGTGCGCGCAGTCGCCACCAAAATCTCCGTCAAGCCCCGCAGCGAGGTGACCTACCGCACAATTAGCGCTGACGACCAGGAGGTCCTCGGTCAAGACGTCACTCTTGCATTCAACTGCCTCATTGTCGCCACTGGCAGCAACTACCCTGCGCCGATCAAGCCAGCTGAGGACTCGTACTCGCGCTCGAAGACCGAGACTCAGCTGAAGGAGGTACGGGAGCAG
>JALBZB010000603.1:0-22427 GCA_038050625.1 Pythium sp. MPC-2022a | reverse complement strand
CGACTAGGTTTATTTCTGCATGTGTAGGTTTTAGTCATAAAACCTCTAGGACCCTTTGGGGTGATTTAGCAGTAGCGACAGGAACCATAACAGCTTTTCAATTCAGTTGCAAATTTACCTTCAAGTCTCCAAGTCGCTCCTCCTCCCTCCAAGTCGGGATATCGCTTCCTCGTTCGCACTAAGCGTGTAAGCCGTGTTTGAGGGACTGTCGTAGTACAGCGCCCTCTTACAGCCTTGAAAGAAGCTCACCAAAGAGTGGTACGTCAAGCGCAAGAGGGTTTTCGAGGACAACAAGAAAAACCTGACGTTGCGTGAGTTTTGAAGTGCTCGATCCGCGCGATCAAAATGGGCGAGAGCGACGACTTCGGCTGTGTACTCTGCTGTTCGTAAGCTGATGGAGCTGCATGAGGCTGAAATCGAGCTGACAGACGCCTTGATTCAAGAGTTTAAAGCGAGCGAAGGAGTGAGCCGTGTTGCAAAGCGTGGTTTGAGCTCCGGCAAGGTCGACCATTTGTTCTCGTTCCTGTTGAAGCGCGGCTGGGATGTGTGACTATCGAAGAACCTGTACCAAGGTTCGTTCAGCGGGTTTTGTGGGGATTGCCCTTATTGTCGATGGACAGCCGGGGCTGTACTTCGTTGGGACTATAGGGGAAGACCGCGCTGGATACTGCGTCGTCGTTGAAGTGTCCGAGTCGAATCTCGCCAACTGGTACGATGGTGTGGTCCGGATGGCGCTTGCTGACTTCGCAGGAGCGTAGACTATCTCATGTATCCTGTTCCAATAGTATTTCATCGCGGTTAGGTGGGAATTTGGTGGAGGCCGAACTTCTTTTGCAAATACAAACGTCAGGATAAACTCAAACCTGTATCCTACAGACTGAAAAGTGGCCAAAAATTGTGGTGCTCGAGGAGTTAAGGTTTAGGAGCGGCAGGATGGGTCTGGGATTACATTGGTGGTAAGGACAAGCCAATCAGTGACCAAGCAGCCATAATTGTAATACTAACAGGTATGCAGGTGACTCGATTGGACAGAGTATTTCATTGGTCATGGGATTCGCGTGGCGCGCACAAACTACTGGTTGCCAGTAGTGCACTGAAAGTACTATCTAGTACACTCGCTCTGGGTGGTACACTGTCGGCTTTGTTCGCATTTTGTTCAGAGCTCCTCACAAAGACTGGGGAGATCCGGGAGGTTCACGAGCGGCTTCGTAAGCTGAGGAATGGAGGTTCACGCCAGCTACAATCCACACGAGGCAACTAGGCGAGCAATATTGATAATCGGTCTGCTGGTGCCGAATCTGCACGAGTTTATCAAGCGCTGCGTGGGAAAGTACGTCGAGCCGGAGGTGCCCCCGTCACCTACCTCGACTTCCAAGAAGAAGAAGAAGAAGAAGAAGAAACTGGTGCTACAGCAACCCCCCGAGGAAGCTGCGGTTGTCGTGACCGTAGACTCGATCTTTAACGGCACGGCCGAGTTTGACTTCGTCACGGGTTTGAAGTTCATCGATCAGTACTGGAAACTCTACTTTTAGAGGGGCGCTGGCATGTACGCGTCTGAGCCGCGGGGGTGGTGGTGAAGGCGATGGCTTGGCGCAACCAGATCACGCATTAAGCGAGCATGAGCGCTGCGGAATTTGGCGAGCGCTTCGACGCACTGAGCGACTTGGCTGTGCTCATCGACGCTCGGCTGGCCACTAAGCAGAAGATCCGAGTTCTGAGTCAGAAGAGCGCCAACTGAGGAAGTGCCTTGCGGGGGCTTGAAGCACTTCAGGAATCGGCGAGCTTGTTCGAGAAAAAGCAGGCGGAGCAAGCGAATCTCATACAGACAATACGAAGAGACGCAGTGCGCTTGGACTGGACCGAGAGCGCTATCGAAAGACAGAATGAGCGAATGGGTCAAGACACTGGCTAGCTGAGCGCGATCCGCTCTGCTATCCAATTACAAAGACGACGAGAGGAAGTAGATAGTGTCACGCTCAACCAGATGCATTAATAGGTTGAACGGCGTCGAAAAGATGCGCTGTCGTCGTTGGAGAAGCCTCTCAAGCTCGCCAGGTGGCAGAAAACTGCCATGACGCCTCAAAGTTACCGCTACAACAGCGACACGATACTCGACAAGCTGATCACGTTTACGGAAGAACTCAAGCAACTGGCGCAGCAGCATGAGGATCGTCTGCGAATGCTAGCGCGCTCAAGTCAAAGCTAGGGGCGGTCCTTTTGTGACTACTTGGTAGCTTTTATTGTTGTTTTTTTCGCTCTGGATCATTGCGACAAATGCTCCTCGTCCTTGGCCTTGAAGAATGGCCCCGCAAAACCGTTGCCAGCGTCAACCCCGCCCGCTGATCGAATGCTCCCCTTCTGTTGTCGGGCTAAGCCACCGGACAACATACAAAGTTGAGCCCATCCATTGTAGCACCTAGAGAATTTTCAGAGTGTACAAAGTAAAGTTCACTTTGGGGATTGCAAAAGCGTCCCTCTGGTTATACAATAGCAGCGATTGTGTTGGTGGAGTTTTGTAAAAAAGTTTAATGCGTGGTAGCCTGGTGGGATTCCGCAAACTAATACAGCGTTGGAGCGCGTCTGGAATATTTTTATTTTCTCGTTCACTTAAGTCGTGGGATGTTTGTCGTTGGTGTTACAGTTTCCTTCTTGGTTGGCATCTTGGTTCTGAGTCGAGTATTCCCAGTTCTATCAACTTGGCGTGGAAGTCTAGTGAGCAATGCTACATCTATCTTCTCGACAGCTTTCTTCGTCGTAGAGGTACTTTGAAGATTGCATACGCAAGATGGTTGGTCATCATGTTTGCTCTACTGCCAGCGGTTATTTGTACCTCAGTTTGATACCATTGCTTGTTCGTGTTATATCCTTACTTGGCAGCGATGGCAATCAATTTCAGATCTAGCCAGGACCTTTGACTGTTGTTTACAGCTCTCACTATAGAGGTAAAAACCTGTCGTGCCGCGTGACTATAGACAACACTGAGGAACGCCAGGCACCGCTTCAGCGACTCGAAAGACGTCAGGTCCTCGCCATCGAAAGCGCGTAGCCGAGGCTCTCGAGACGACGACGTTGGGACTCGCATCGCACAGACAGTTGTACTTAGACAGAGCTGCATAAGATGCTTGGTCACGCACAGCAATTTCTCAAAAGGCGCGGCCGTCGCATAGTACTCTGCTAGATCGTGAACCCAACAAATATGAAGCACTTTCTATGCTGCGATTGACGGGTTGTACAGGCACCAGTCTCCACTTGGCAGCATCCTCATTAACGCGTCGATGTCGCAGAGCTTCCAGTCGATCGCGAGTGCTCGCGGTTGGCTCGGACGTCGACTGAAGAACCCCGTCAGCGAAGATCACGAAAGAGGTGAGCGCAAGCGCACAAAGTGCAGATCCAGGTGCGCTACGTTGGGACAAACTTGCGCAATGTCGTCCAGGATGTTGGGTGGCATCACGTACCATATATTATAGTTTGCGATTCGCGCTGATGGTAGGTTTGCGCTGATCGAGCTACAGCCATTAAAAACGTCTTCGTAGCGGATACACCGGATCCAAGCTCGACACATGCCAATGAGGACGTGAGCGGTGATCGAATGGCCTACTCGCTCACTTCCAAGACATCGTTTTGTTGCATCCACCTACCTTAAGCCAAAGCTGGGAACCAGCACGCAGTAGAAACAGCACTCCTCTTTACTTGTTTTGCACATCTCGAGGACCATTTCGTGCTACTTAAGGTTAAGCTCCTCCTTTCATGGAGGTCATCTTGTTCGTATAAAAGCATCAAATTACTGTGTCCATTCATTCATTTGTAGCCATGTCAGTATTCGCGCTTTTGTGAGTCAGTCACATTTAATCGATCATACCGGTTTGGATACGGTATTCCGGATCGTCTGCGTTTACTTTCTTAAATCAGTAAATTTTAGGATTTTTCAAAATCCTAAAATTTACTGATTTAAGAAAGTAAAGCAGAAAGAACATAATGAATACCGGTAATTTACCGGTTCTTTAAATACTGGTATCCAAACTGGTTTTGCAAGACAAATGGATAACTCTCCCATGTTCACCAGTCAGGCATACAGTTTGGAAGGCAACATACGTCAGAACACCCCAATGGCCAGGAGCAGCTTCACACTCTCCTTCGCAGCAAGCAACCCAGCAGCAGTAAGCGAAGATGGTCAAGACGTACACCCGAAGCGCCAGTAGCACCGTCGGCAGCGATGATCCGTGGGTCTCGACCCAGCAGCACGCCGCCGCAGGCTGCCTCCAGGGCGTCATGAGCGCACTGCACCCGGAACTCAAGCGCTTTGTGCGCGTGTGCGTGCGCGAGCACGTGCTCAAGGGCATGCCGATGCGCAACGCCATGTCATCTGCAAAGTACAGCGAGATCGACCACCAGGTGACTGCGCTCCTGGATTCCAAGATGAACTCGCTGTCGTCGACCGCAGACTTTGTCTCGTACCTCCAGTTCGCTGACCAGAACTGGTACAAGTACATCGACGACCTGGACTTCCATGGCGACCTGCGCGCGACCGTGAAGCAGAGCGTCGAGATCCGCAACAAGGTCGTGCGCCAGGTGCCGCTGAGCAAAGCTGAGTTTGACGATGCGCTCAAGGTGTTCCACCGATTCGCAGATCTCCTGGCGGTCCAGCAGACCACGAAGGACCTCATCCAGGCGCTGATTGAGGCTGCCGACGTCGAGGTCGTGTCTTCATCGTCTGCGTCATCGAAGCCGGCGTTATCCTCTAATTCAGGCTCCTCACAACCCAGTAGAGCGTCAAAGGTCGGAGCTCAGGTGTGGATCATCGTGCTGCTGTGCTGGGTCATCCTGGCACTGCTTTGGACCATCATGGTCATCCAGGACGAGAACGCGAACAACCCAGTGAAGCCGTGGATCCCCCGCTTCTCGTTCTGGGACCTGAATCTTAATCTGAAGCTCACGCCAGCCCCCGAACCAGTTCCTGGGCCGCAGCCAGCGTGGTCACTGCTCTCGTCCTTGAAAGCGTTCGTTCCAGCGCCAGAGCCGATCCCAGAGCCAGAGGCTGTTGCGACTTCCTGGTTCGGATGGCTGTAAGAATCAAGCGATGTAAAGGTCGTGGTTTTCAGGTGTCTTGTAGTAAGTATTGAATATAATTGACTTTGGTTTCCTTGTGTTCACCTTCGTGTTCAAGAATTCTCACGATACGCATTTCCGAAACGAAAACAAACGACGTATTATGCTAGAAGTATGTGTTCCTGTGATAAGGTGAACGCTGGAGGCGATGAGTGATGATTCCGAACGGCTGTATGCACTCTAAACTCTATTGCCGCGCGCTAGAGAACCGTGCGATCATTTCTCGTGAGAGGTGCTCGGATGTTCTTGTGATGTCGAGTTTCGCCTAGTGGACCGCGCATCTCGTTGAGTTCTGCAGCGATGGTACTTTAGAACTATTCTCCCAGCACTAGGACCGATCTCAGAGTCAAATCACTTGCTGTAGCACTGCGATGTATCGGTTCCTGTCAGCGCAGGCTTGGGATCCGCTTCTGGATGCTGCATGTAAATGTCACCTCAAGTCATTCGCTTTAAAGAGAGTTTCAGTTGCAGCACCAGAAATCGGATGAGAAAGAGAATGCTCTTGTAACCAATGTTCATCTGATTGACACCACCTTCTGTTTTCCCAGAACCGATTGCTTTTGAGGCTCGGCTGCGCGCGATCAGCTGGAATTTCATTTTGACCCGCTTCAAATAGCAAATGGCTCAGAAAGAAGCCTTTTCTGGTTCCAGCTGGCTTTTGTCTCGATCTCTACGAGTTCACACACGTTCCCTCCCTCACACAACAGCAGCACATACCCAGAGAGCAATATCTCGCACAGCACAGCACCACCCGCCTTCACTTCCTTTCTGCGTCAGCTGGTATTCAGATAGGCGCTGCTGATCGTTGAGTCCGCAATTGCAATTTGGGCTGCTGTTGGACTCATTTCCATAGAAGACAAGGCGAGCGAGCGGAGCGAATATTTGGTACCCACACGCGCTTTTACGAGCCGAACCCAACCGAGCAGCCTGCAGTGAAGACAAGACGCACAGCACGAGGGGTGCATATCAGGCAGAGCAGGTGTTCAAAGGCAGGAACCAGAAGAGAAGACGAAGCGCAGGTGATGGCGAGAGGCGACGACACGATGTTCGTGCTAGATGACAGCAACAGCGGCAGCAACGGCGCGGTCTTCGCGCTCAACACGAGCACGACGGCGGGACGGCGCGACTCGAGTGGTGGCGGTAGTGGCGGTAGTAGCGGTGACAATGGCCTCGGGCTCTCGTACATCCGACCCTCGTCGATCGTGATGCTGCGGCAGAGCGAGCGTCGTGGCGGAGGGAACAGCAGCGGCAGTGGCGATGACGGCGAAGACGACGAGAAGCAGTCGTGGTGGGAGAACCCGCATGCGTCGCAGGAGCCGATGAGCTGGGCTCAGATCGCGCAGGTGTGCGTCCACGCGCTCGTGCTGCTCGCTGTGCCGATCGCGGTCGTGATTGCAGCGTACTACTCGGACAATACGGCGCTCCCGTACGTGTACAGCTTCTTCGTGGCGCTCGCGAGCTTCGAGTACGCGTGGCTCGCGTACCGCGTGCGCCTGCGACTCTTTTTGCCGTTCAAGCTGCATCAGAAGCAGACGTCAAAGGACATCTACGCACAGATCATGAGCTACTCGGTGGACTTGGAGACGTGCGCAGTCACGCCATTAGCCGAGCGGCTGCTGCAGGGACGCAAGGTGATGACCGCGCTGCTGCTTGGACTCGGCAGTGCAGGCGTCACGGTCGCGGTGTGCCTCATTCCAGGATTAGAGGAGTCTCCGATGGCATTCAGTGTCATGAGCGTATTCCTCGCGGTCTTCTGCGCGTCGCTGGCGCCGAACCTGCCTGACGGGTTCGCGCTGCTGCTCCGGTACGGATTCTACTTCATCGTGGCGCTCAACGTCGTCATGACGCTCAACGACACGGAAGACGCCGACCATGAAGACCGCGACATCGTGATGAACGAGCCGCTGACGCTCGAGCCGTTCTCGATCGCGCTGCTCACGGCGTCGCTGCTGCTGATCAGCAGGGTGTTCACCAGCAAAGAGCCGATGGAGTCGGCTGTGATGGTGCTGCTCGACATCACGGGCCTGCTCTACGTCAGCTGTGCCGCGACGGTACTCGGCTACTTCTCTCGCTCGGTCATGAGTTATCACAGCAGCAGCAGTAGCAATGGGAGCGACAGCGGAGAGGTAGAGCAGGACGAGAGCCACAAGAACTACGCGCTCATCGCGTTTTTCGTCATCGTTTGGAGCTCGGAACTCGGCTCGTTCTTCATGGAGTGCTTCCTCAAGTTCATCGACTTTCCGTGGAACCACCCTATCGCGAAGCGCGTGTCGTCGCGTCAGAACATCGAGAAGCTACTCGGTGCGCTACTCGGCGGCGTCGCAGCAACGTTTGTCGTCTCGGAATACGTGGAGTTCCACATGGAAACATCGCTGGTCGCGGGCCTCACAGCGGCGGCGGTGGTGCTCAGTCAGGTCTGCAAGCTCTTCCTGCTGAGTCTCAAGAAGATCACCAAGATCTCAGCCACGGGCGAGTATCTGGCGCTCGGAGGCGGGATCCTGGACCGCATCGACACGATCCTCTTCATGGCGATCGTGTTCAGTCCGTTCTTTGAGCACCAAGTCGGCACGTGAGCGTCTGTGTGATGACAATGTTATCAATAGTTGTTAGTAATGAGTGGCCAAGTAGAAATTGTCGTCGGTCGAGTAGGATCGATTTATTTATCAGGCTCGTGCAATTCAGGGCGAGCCCAGCCCATTTTTATAACCTCAAAATCAAATTTCCACACACACTACTTTCTCAAGACTTGAGTGACGGGCATCCAGTAAACCTCAAACAGAACTCAGGAAACACGCAGGCAGTACTCAGCTCACTCAGCTTGAACCCCTTGCTCGCATACGCACATGCACACACCATTTCAAACCACACAAAAGCATTTGTTATTCGCCATTCGTCCACGCAGTGTACCAAGAACACCTACAGTAGTTACATGACAGTGCATGCCTTGTCTTCGTCACCCTCAACCTGCTCGTCAGCGTCATCATTACCTTCCTCAGTTGTCTTCTTCTCCTCTGTAGCCGCCGCTTTCTGCTTCTCCACGACGCCGCGGATCTTCTCGACGTCCGACATTGTCAGCACCGTGCTGTTCTTCACGACGAGGTGGTCGTCAAAGCCCAGGGTCTTGCCCGAGATCTCGATTTTCTTCTGCTCGCCATTGGCGCTGGCGTCCGCGGCGCCGTCCAGGCCCAGCACGTCCGCAAGGCTGCTCTGCATGAATAGCGGGTGCTTCTCGAGGAGCTCGATCTGCGCCACGAGCGCTCGCGTGAGCCACAGTAGGCTGGTCACGTCGGGAATCTCCGGCTCGCCCTGCTTGAACACCACCGCCGACGGGTAGTACGGCTCGTTGTTGTACTTGGCGATCTTGAAGCCGTACTTGTCGATCGCGTCGAGGTCATCGAATGGCACGGATGTCATGGAGCCAAAGAGGATCGAGATCTCCTTAGCACCCCACTGGATTTGCTTCGTGTCCGCTGCTGGCGCAGCACCTGGGGCGATGCAGTTAATCTTGTGGTCCTTCCAGTGCGCGCGCTGGCAGTCGCCGTTGCAGTAGAATGTACACTTGCAGCGCGTGCACCGCTTGAGCTCTGCCCCCTTGGCCGCTTTCTTGTCGCAAAAGCCGCAGCGACGAAGCTCCGGGTTCTCAATGTGCGCGAGCTTCTCCCCCGCAGGCAGCACGCGTCGCTCGAGGTCTGCGCGCGTGAAGAAGAGCGCCAGTCCATGGATGTTCGAGTCCGCCGCGCGCGTGGCGATCACGGACGAGAAGATCGTGCCACGACTCACTGTGTGGTGCTTATCGATGCGGATCTCTTCGCGCGCATCAATCTGGATCGCTTGGCGCTCGGCGAGAACGTTCCACGGCTCGAGACGCGTGTAGTGCGCGCAGGCTTCATAGAACAGACCGAGGATCTCGGGAGTGATGCCCGCGCCAGAGATCATACCAGGGCGTTCACTCACTTCCGCTACAGATGCCAGGTCCTTCTTGATCAGGTGGTTCGACAGGTCGCTACAAGCACACATCACCATCGTTAGATTATGAGTGTCACCACGAAGATGTACAAGGCAAAGCCTAGTGGACATACCGAACGTAGGAATCAATGCCGTCCGACTCAGTCAGGAACGAGCACTCGATACCGATCGCCGCGTACGACTTGCGCAGCTTGCCCACGTAGTTCTTGTCCGGGAACGCGATCATCTCGGGGCGATGCTGCGGCGTGGAAGACGGCGGGTCCAGCATACACGCGAGGGTCACGTCGAGGATCGTCTGCGGCGATGGGTACTGTTCGGGCGGATCGCAGATCTTCTTTGTGACCACTTGGCCAAGCGGGTAGAGGTTGTTGACCATGATGCAGTACGGACGGCACGGGATCGCGTCGCTGCCGTCATCGCCGCCGGTGCTCGACGCCGACCACACGCGCAGCTTGCGCACCACGACCTGCCACACCTCCTTCTTCGTCTGGTCCAGCTTGCGGATCTTTTCCACCTGCTTGGCGCTCACGAGCGTCTCGGTGCTCACCACAATGTCCTCTGCATACATGCGCACATGGTATTGTTTAGCTCTTACAACGCAGTATTATGAATGTACTGTGTATCAAGAGAGTGAAGAACTACTCACCGTCCCCCGTGACTTCGAACTGCGTCGGCACGCGCGGCACTTCCTCGCTCTCATCGTCCGAGTCCTATCACAGTATACACCAACACACACACGTGCAATCGCAGCATGTGAATCAGTAAATCACACACACAGAGCAAATGCCACGTGTGACGGACGACGCTCCATGGACCCACTAGTGCGATCCACAGAAAGAGGTAGACGCATCCAAACTCACCACAAAGTTGTTCCACTTCTCGTACTTCTTGCTCAGGTACTGCTCCGCCGGCATCTTGTCTCTCTCTTTCGCTTCCTATTCACACAGACGCACGCACAAGCGCTTCTTCTTCTTCTTTCTTCCTTTGGTCGATTGCTTTTGTGCGCTTGATGACCACGTGGGTTCATGGCGCACATTCTGGAAAACTCAGCGTGGTCTCAGAAGAATCAGTCCGCTGACCTTGTCCTGAGTCTGATTCTGTATTTCTGACTCAAGCACCTTTCTGCAAATAAATAACAAATCTACTGATTTTAGGCATTTATTTGAGAAGGACACTCGAACTTCCTGTACAAGAGCAACTTGACCTTTCGAGTGAAAAGATTTTGCAACAATAGCGACCAGATCGGGATCGAGAGACTGGAAGAATAGCTCATGGCGGTGGAGAAGCGGGGAGCTGCGAATGAGAGCGATAGTGCAATCGCTACTGCAATCCATGATGCGAGCACGAAGGCAGCCAGCGCCATGTCGCAGCGGAGCTCTCCAGTGGAGCACGGGAGCTCCATGACGCCCAAGAAGAACTCCAAGACCGTTGGCGATGATGTGAACAACTCGCTCACCGAGGACGACACCTTAATGCAGAGCCAGCAAAAGATCGCGGGCAACTTGTATCTGCAGGTCGCGGTCGGTGACTTCCTCGAGACCATCGAAGTGCAGTTGGCGATCGTGTTCCTCATCGCGTTCGACGTGTGCTGCACCGCGCTCGAGATCCACTTGCACGGCCGCCAGGAGCTCGCAAAGCTGCAGGGAATCATCGGCGCAAGTGACGCTACAGGCTCGATTGCGGCAGCGCCTCAGTCAATCCTGATGTCAGTAGTGACGCGACTCGTGGAATCCTTCACGGGCTTCACGATCTTCTTTTTTCTCATCGAGATGGCGGTGCTCATCGCCGCATTCCGGAAGCGCTTCTTCGCGCACCTGGGGTATGTTCTGGACCTGAGCGTCATCACTAGCGCAATCGGCTACGAGATCTACGCGCAGTCAAAAGGTGCGATATAGCATTGGAGTTACTTGGTTCAGTATGTACTCTATAGGCTCATATATATGGTTATGGTTGTGCATGCAGCACTTCGCTTGCTGGGCGTACTGCGCATCTGGCGAGTGTTTCGTTTAGTGAACACACTGTTGGACCGTGAGAGACGAGCCCACGACTCGACAAAAGACGCCCTGGGAGAAGAGCAACTGGTGAGTTAATTCCCTCTATGAACTCCAGAATGAGATGGCTACGACTTGGCATTGAATTCTAACGTGAGCTTTGCCAATCGCCTCTTTAGAAAGCACTTCAACTGGGGATGGAGAAACAGGCTGCGGAGCAATCGCTCAAGCGTGAGTACGAATCGCGCGACGGACTCGAGAAGCTGCTACAGGGCTACAAGGACGAAGTCGATACGTTGAAAGAAGCGCTCAACATCGCCGCCGAAGCCGTCGCGGAGGCCAACATGCGCGACGACGAGTTCAGATCCCACGAGCAGCAGCAGCTGGCACCAATAGACGAAGCTCAAGCGAGTGGTGATGTGGACAACGCGATCGCACCAGAGTATTACGACGAGGCTTCGTACTACTACTACAGAGGGTACGCGCAGCAAGCAGAGGGCGAATACGATTATTCCGCCTACCCTGAGCAGGAGCAACCAGTACTGGAGACAGCGAACGACCTCCCAGAAGCGCTAGTGGAAGTCGAGGAGCACCGAGAAGCTGAGAAGACAGTGGAGCTGGGCTCTGCTTCATGCGATGCACAGGAATTGCAGGGAGATGCGGACGAATTTGAAGACGCTGTGGAGCAATAATGAGACACCCATTCGTTCATTCTTCAGTATCCTTCCAGAAACAGCCAATAATTTAACGCTCGATTTTCCACCGAATTGATTCTCTTTTTCAGATACCCTCTCAAAACCAATACTAGTTGTTCATAGTCTAAGAGATACGGACGTGAAATAGCATTGTGTAGTTGCATACCCTTTCATAAACGATTATGACGATTTAAAAATGTCTGAAGTGCTGCCATGTGGCAGTTGATTGAGTGATGCACCAAGAGCTGCCGAAAAGACAACTAGCACCATCAAGCAAGCAGACAGAGCAATTAGCCACCAGAGCAGCAGCAGCCACCAACGCCAACGCACGAAAGCCCAAGCAGCCATCTCTTCAGCATGTCGTGGCAGTCGGTGGAGAACATGATGTACATGTCGTACTTCTTGGCGACCAAGTCTGTGCCCGTGGTGGCCGCCGGCGCGTCCATCGTCTTCGCTGTGTCGCCGTGGTAACGTGCATGTTCACTAGCGTAGCGATTGGCGCTCACTGTCGTGGGAATCGTAATAGCTCGTTATGTACGTACACACGGTAACGCTGACATGTCGCTCTCTCTATGTACGTGTATGTTGCGTAGGCAAACGGTCAAGACGATCCAGCAGGCGAAGAGCACACTGCAGTTCCCGTTCGCGCCGTTCTTCTTCTATTTCATCTCGTCGGTCATCTACACGCTCTACGCGTTCGTGACGTCGAACTTGGTCATGGGCGCCACGGCGCTCCTAGGCTCCGTGCTTGGCTCATACTACGTGTTTGTGTACTACACGCACGCCGGCGACAAGGTACAGTAATGCAACTTAACGAAGAGCTCAACTGGGCATACCGTGCATGGGTCATTTGCTCACATGGCCATCCTTGCCTTTGTGTCTATGGTATGTAGACCCAACCGACGCGCATGCTGACGTACTCGCTCGTGTTCCTCGTGCTGCTGTCACTCGCGGTGTCGCACTCGCCCGCCGAGTCGGCGCTCATCATCGGCGTGCCGGGCAACATCCTGTCGGTGCTGACCGCCGCGTCCCCATTGCTGCAGGTGAAGACGATTCTGCGCCTCAAGGACGCATCATGCCTGCCGTTCGGCATGTCGGTCATGAACGTTGTGGCCGGCGGCGTCTGGATGATCTACGGGCTCATGCTCGGGGACCCGCTCGTGATCCTCCCCAACATGTTTGCGCTTACGATGGGCATCATCCAAACGTCGCTGATCATCCTGTACCCAGGCGCGGCAGCTCTAAAGGGCCACAAACCTGCGCCGCCGCTTGCGCCTCCGGTCCCAGTGTCATCGCCAGTCGCTCGTGGTCGCGCCAAATCTTCGCACGAAAAAGCGTGAGTGTGCGTGAGTCTTCTTCATTCTCATAACGGAAGCAAAGGGTTGTTTCCTACATACAGTAAACGTATGCATTATGCGCAGGCTTGCTTGGCTTGTATAGGAAGAAACGCGAAGGCTTGTTTGAAGCGGCGACACCTAGCGGACTGATAAAAGTTAATTGAATATTCGTTTGATACTCGTTGATGACCTCTCATTACTTCGATATGTTGAGGTGGCAAGACGCGCATTTTCATCAGCCGTCCAGCTTCAGTCGAGCCAGTAGTAGTACTGGTAGACTGGCCTTGTAGATGATGCTGAAGCAGTCAACCACAGACTCGTTTCAGAAGTACCAGAGGACGTCATGAACCTCCTAAGGTGTTGGCATCCATTCTCGAGAAATTGCGCACCCAGCCCACATGCACCCACTAAAACAACTTGGGCCACATGGGTTTGGGTCGGGGAAAATGGGAAGTTTCAATGGGTTTCACCACCCAAACGCATATTTTCATAACACATAGTAAAGGTAATACTAGATTATTATCACCCATCCTAAATGGGTTGACACAAAACCCATTTTATTTGACCCATGGGCTCGCATGGGTGGGTGGAGTGAAGAAAAGGGGGAACCAAATCGTTTTGCCGCGCATCAGAACAAAATTCAAAGTCGAAGACAAGCCCCAAGTTCAACGCCTTTCGCTGTGCGATGGCGCTCAAGTTGGCGCTCAAGAGGGAGAAGGAGCGCATCCAGAGCGAGCTAGAGCGCGACGTCCCGCACGAGAATGAGCGCCTGTACGTGCTCAAGCCGCCGTCCTCCCAGTCCACGCGCTCGGATGTGTGGAACCACATGCACTTTGTGCACGAGCGCGGAGACAACGGGGCGAGACGCGTCACGTTCCGAGCGGGGCCGAGCAGCAGAGACACCGAGTTCGTGGCCTGCGTGCAGTGCCTAAAAGTTTGGTCGTTCTTACCGACGAGCGGCACGAACACGCTCAAGCAGCACAAGTGTCCAGTGGCGGTCAGTACAACAACAGCAGCAGCAGCAGTAGTAGCCAGTGGTGGCAGCACACCAGTGATCCGCCGCGAGCGCCGCACCCAGGGCAGCAAACTGCCGTCGATAAAGAATGGTGGTGATGACGACAAGAAGCGCGTCACTGCCGCATCATTGCCCGACCTCAAAATCGTGTTGGCTAACTTCTGCGCTCAGGACCTGCAGCCGTTTGACGCGGTGGACGGCGAGGGATTCAAAAACCTAATCCAGACGGTGCTCGATGTCGCGTTCAAGCACAAGGGCAAGCGGCTTCTGGTACAGGACCTGCTCTCCACGCCGACCGAAGTGCGTGAGAACGCGGTGGCGCGCGCCAATGCGGGCCGCGTCGCGCTGGAGCGCATTCTCCAAGCGCACCTGTCGACAGGCGTCTGCGCTGCCTGCTCGCTCGACATCTGGACGGATGACGCCAAGGACATCGCGTACGTGTCCGTCACTGTACACTACATCACCGACCAGTTCGAGCTGGCGGATAGGACCCTGCACGTCCAGCTGATCCGCAATTTGAGCCACACCATGATCGTACTCGAGGAGGAGTTCCACAAAGCCCTCAAGACGTTTGGTCTCGACCAGTTCAGCAAGGAGCAGTTCATTGTCGTGAGCGCCAACAGAGCGGGACCTGAGGGCATCCGGTCAGTTTACGACTGGCACCCGAGCGTCGACCACCAGATTGCGAGTTGCGTCTCGACGGTTTTCAGCAAGTCCACGCCCCAGCAGCAGAGTGGTCGACGCATGACTACGCCATCCTACAAATACTTCGGCGAAGCGCCGGAGGTTTTCAACCTGATCGACGACTGCAAGCACCTGGTTGCGTACTTCAAGAGTGAGGACCTGCAGCAGCGTCTGTCCGAGTCACTTAAACAAGACGACGACAGTCGCTGGAATTCGTTGCTTCGTTGCCTGACGAGTGTGAACGAGGTGCTCAGTGAGATCATCGACGTGCTGATGGAGAAGAATAAGATGGACAAAATCGCTCGTATCGGTGAAGATCTGCTTCGTGAGCTGATCGCGTTCCTGGGCGAGTTCAACCTGGCGACACTGGCGCTGGAGAGGTTCAATGTCCCCACGATCCACGAAGTTGTCTACTGGCGCCACCGTCTGCTCGCCCACCTTGACGTCTTCAATGAAGACACCGCTGTCCAGAGACCCGCGGATTCGGAATCGATCGCTTCGCTCAAGTACGTCATCAAACCGGTCATCGAAGAGAAGTTCCAAGCTGAAACGATCCACGTTGTCGCAGCTTTGTTGGATCCGGCCCAGAAGCACCGTCTCCACAAATTCGGCGTGAACGACCACCAAATTGACGCCGGTTACCAGCAGCTCAAGAAGTACATGAAGACGATTGGCTCTTTGGCTTCGACTCGAGAGAACGAAGATGATTCTTTTCTGCCGTTGGCAAAGAAGCAGCGCACTGAGCCACGACGTGTGTCGATTGTGGTCAGTCAATACTCGGACGATGACGATGATGCTGATGATGACGAGGATAACACTGCCAGGTCCGCATCGAGCCTGGACATTCTTGTCGCAGCTGAGTTCGGGAGGTACATGCAGTACAAGGTCAGTAAGAACGAGCGACTGGCGATGTATGAGCTGAGCAAGAAAGAAGTTAATCCAGCCAAGCGATCCGATGACGAGTTCCAGCTATTGACGTGGTGGAAGCACATCGGGAGCACGGCCTTCCCGGTCCTTGCGCGCGTGGCTCGCTCGATTCTGTGCGTCCCAGCGTCAAACGCCAAGTCCGAATCGAGCAGCAGCACGATGGCTGCGAAGCGCAGTCAGCTGTCGCCATCGACTGTCAACGACCTCATGTTCTTGTGCTCGAACCAGGATCTCTAGTACCTTGTGAATCTGTTTGTCAACTGAGAATGTTGAGAATGTTGCACATTTGTTGTCGTTCAGAACGTTGCCGTATTTTTGGATGCACTTTCGAATCGTTACGCACCTCGAGCGACTTCATCCATCTCCACTTCTTTTTTCACTCTATCAAACAGAGCTCTACCGCACGTGCTGGAGCCATGGATGCGAAGGATTTTATCATCACCAACCCCGTACGGACCAGGGTGTCTCGATTCATCTTGCGCTCGAGTCCGTGTCCATGAAGCTACCCACTGACTGATTGCAAATTTGGCTTGTCACGTCTAGCGCATTGGGGAGATCCAGGTCGAGGTGTTTGTCGCGGGCGACGGCATCAACTACCCCAAGAAAGGGCAAACCGTGGTTGTGCACTACACGGGATACGTAAGTGGTGTCTCCAAGAGCGGCATATCTGAAAAGTTGTCGTACTTACTTGTGACGGTGTGTCTTCATCTTCATCTTGCTGCAGCTTCAGGACGGGAAGAAGTTCGACTCGTCTCGAGATCGAGAGAAGCCATTCAAGTTCAAACTCGGCGCTGAGCAGGTCATCCCGGGCCTTGACGAAGGTGTCGAGCGCCTGTGCATGAAAGAACGCGCCAAGATCTTCATTCCTGCGGACAAGGCGTACGGACGTAAAGGGTTCCCGGGACTCGTTCCTCCGAATAGCAACTTGATATTTGATTTAGAGCTACTCACATTCCGCTAGGCGCTTGGCTAGGTGCTTGGGTCGCTTTGTAAAAGCTGTTCTTATTCCTCAAAAAGCTCCTTCTTCTTGCGCTCAAACTCCTTCTTTCTGAGCAACTGCGCTTCGCGCGCGTCCAGCTTGGATTGAATCGATTTGATCTGCGTCATGTGCTTCTTCGCGCTCAGTTGCACCCTCTTCTCGTCCTCTTGGAGCCGCGTCGTGAGCTCGTCATACTGATGCGCCATGACTGGAAGAGGTTTGCTGAACTCCTGCTTGATCACCGAATGCATCCACTCGCGCTTGTCTTTTGAGTCTGTCTTTGCTGCTCGAAGAAACTCGTCCCGCTCCTGCAGCTGCTTACTCAGTCGAAGCGTTCCCTGGATTTGCCGCTCATTGCACACTTTGCGCCAATTCAGATGCGCGATCTGTTCTTCCAGCGACGCGAACGAGGAAATTGAACCCGCGGAGCTCAGCATTTTTCAGCGCTCCTGTGAAAGAGCCTCGTGCTCTTTTCGTTGTATTCTCGTTGTATGACTATTGTTTGACTCTGGCCCCAAATTACTTGCTCTCAACTTTGCTGCAGCACTGGGTCATCTCAGAAACTCAGACACGCAGAGTATTTTTGGAGCTCGTCTTCAAGTGATGATGCCGAAACTTTGTTGTCGGATCTCAAAGTCAGGTAAGACAAACCCACACGTTTGCATTCCCTGTTCACACGAATGGCTATAGACAGCAAGAAAGGGTCACCAACAGCCAACTCAATCGCCCGTCACTACGAAAGATGCGAGAACATTTTGTCAAATATCAAACAACCAGAGCAATAAAATCGAAAGCAAGACGTACCAAAAAGTGCTAGCTGTTTGGCTTTGATGTTGAGCGCAACCGTCAAAGAGCCCCCGTGAACCCAGCAATTGGTTTGTCGAATGTGTACCAAATCAAGTTCGGATCGAGAGCTGGGATCTTTTGACAAAACCATGGGTCTGGCTCCTGGTTCTCGTGCAATTGGTTTCTGTTGTCACCATTCTCCTGCATCTCTGTCACGCTCTGCCTCGCATTTTGATGCACTAGATGCGTTTTCTCTGGTGCTGGACTTACAGACGGGATATTGCCGCCGCTGATGCAGAAATGATGCGTTCGGTTGTTCGCTTGCTTGGACTTTGGCAAGCGCAGCCGGAAGGACTGCTTAGGCACGAATCCTGGAATCCCACTCAATCGCTTCTCCGCCAACGCCGCAATATGCAGCGACGTCACTGTGAGACCACTTCAGCGTCACAAAGAAACATTTCCATTGTGAGCACGACGGTGATAACTTGTTGAGTCATGTCAGTGGTGGTCGATCCAGAGCTCGTACCTTGTAAAACGCGGCATGCTGGTAGCAATCAGCGTTCGGATGAGCTTCTGAGCGCATAGTAGCTTCACTTTCTCCTTGGGGAGCTTTGAGTTATCGCCGCCGTTGGGCGGTTCGCTTTCATTGCGAAAGTCGATCACAAAGACTTCTCGCGGACTGAACACCGATGCGCCAAAGATCAGCACCACTGGTATTCAGAGAGCATGTATACCACAACAACAGCAAAATGTCACCAGTCACTGCATCGTCGTGCATCAAAGCAACAATACACACACCGACTTACCTGAATGCACGTTTCCTTCAAAGAGCACGCCCAGGCTAGTTCGAAACAATCGCTCGGCCGTGGCCATGCACTTGACCGCCTTCTTCATCGGGCCGTTCAGCGCTTTTCTGATACAAACGAGCATCACATGTAAAGTATCATCGTATACGACCAGAAGAAAGCTGTACGCACGCACTTTCGTCTGCGTTGGCCCGACTGGCTCTGCAGTTGTGCTTGCTGCTCTAGCTGCTCTTGCTGATACTGATGCTCCAAGACGATGCTGAGCAACTCGTCATACACGCTGCAACACGCACATACACATGCACAGACATTAGCAACATAGTGTCTATGATGCACGGTACAAAAATCACAGCAGTAAACTTGGTAGAGGAGCTTTACCATGGGATTTGGCCGCGAAAGTAAAGCAAGAACTGCACCAAATGCGTCACGAGCGCGGCGCAGATCGCTCCGTCAAGCGTCACTCGGTACTCCACACTCAGCGGTGGGAGCGGTGGCGTCACGGCTGAGGCCTTGCGCACTCGCTTCACCCGCCTCTGCTGTACTGCGCCGCTGCTTCTGTCGGCGTCGTGTGCGTCTGCGTCTGCGTCTTGGATCCGGCACGCCGTCGCCATCTTCTGGCGCGCGGATTCCGCATTGTCCGCCATTTTTCAAACTGATGATAGAAGTGAAAAAGTGCAACTTTGAGCGCTTTCTGCCTTATGGAATACTTTTATATTTAATTGACGTAATGTTATACTGTGTATATTTTTGGTTTTAATAGAATTATTACTGTCGAAAGTGATGACATCCTCCAAGTGATAAAAATATTGGCCTCTGTTTGATTTGGACAATTGTAAATTATCGATCGCTAGAAAGCACACTTGCACAAACACACAAAAGCCAGCAAACGAAAAGCTCACGGACAAGATGGAGGTGACGACGCACGTGGACGACTACAACGGCTCGTTCCGCGACACGATGTGGCTGCAGTCGTTCCCGCTGAACACGCAGACGGTGATCCACTACTTCGCGCTCTCGCCGTTCTACGATCGCTCGTGCAACAACGAGCGCCTCAAGATGCAGCGCCTGGGGCTCGACCAGCTCAAGAACATGCGCGGCATCGAGTACGAAGTGCTGCCCAACACGGCCAAGCAGCTTCCCCAGCAGCTCTTCCTTATCCGCAAGCAGCGCCGCAGCGGTCGCACGCAAGTCGAGCCGCTCGCGATCTACTACGTGCTGGACGGCTCGGTCTACCAGGCGCCAAACATCCATGCCATGCTCACGTCCCGACTGGTGCGTTTATTTAAGCATATTTAGTGGGTGTCGTTATGATACTGACTGTCCTGCGGCATGTTTTCTTGGACGCTATGTAGAAGAAGTGCAGTTACCGCGTGAACAAGGCGTTTCATAAGCTCGCGGCGGGTGTGCGCTTCAGCCCCACGGAAGGCTACGCGTGGGACTTCAGCTCGGAGGACAAGAAGGAGCCGATCATCCCGTCGGAGCGTGAGTGAAATATTCAATTCCTTACCATGCGTTGCTAGCCTATTGCTTGGTGTGCTGACTTATTTGCCAACTTCTATGATATCCTATTAGAACTCCAATTGAAGCTCAAGCAGAAATACGAAAAGATGGAGAAGCAGCGCGAGCACTCGGCGCGCGTGGACTCGATCCTAATCCAGTTGATGAAGAAGCACGCGCCAGAGATCGCCGAAAAGCTCGAGGCAGAGAACGCGGCCAACAGCCGAGCAGCACAGGCGAATCCGAGCGGCGGCCCCGCTCCTGCCGCAACTGCATCAGCAGGCGTGAAGCGCGACGCAGATGCGAATGACGCAGCAGCCAAGCGACAGAAAATGGCTTAGCACACACACAGCCTGGTAGGCAGGCAGAAATGGATGATCAATTCAATTCACCAATGTATACAAGGACGATATGCTTCTGGTATGAAAATGTGTTCATATATTCATCAAAGCTTATCCTAGAAGTTCTTACGCATACAGATAAACTGATATGTATTACTGCGACGTAGCAGAGCTCCTCTTCGACACAAAGCCCTCATGGTTCAAGAGAGCGTAACCAGTCATCCATCGCCAGAGAACAGTTCGTACTGTCAGCACCCTAGTCATGCATCATCCTCTTCTTCTTCTGTTCATTGAGTGAGACCCGTTCGCTCACTTGTCCTTCTTGCTCATAAAATCGTCTTTCTGGTCAGCCGCGTACTGCTTCGCCTGCTCCGTCTTCTTCTCCATGTTGCGCTCGCCCTCGCGGAGCGTCTCGACCGCCTGGCCCTTCGCGCTCATCATCTTGTTCTCGAGGGCCACGCGCTGCGCGTGCAGCTTCTTCATCTTGGCCTTCCACTTCTCCGGGTTGCGGCGACGGTAGACCAGCACGGCGAACACCAGCAGCAGCGGGAGCACCAGGAACATGTGACGCGCGCAGATGCGGCGGTTTGATGGCAGCGTCAAGCAGTACTCTCGGTTTCCCACGGCCTTAACGGTGTCCGCGTTCTTGTGCCACGTGTCTTCAACGTGACCGCGTGCCGAGCCCATCGTGTCCTTCACGCGATCCTTGACGTCTTCCATGCGCGCACGCGCGCCTTCCGAGAGTCCTTCAAGTCGCTCGCGCGAGTGCTCACCGAGCTCCTCCAGGCGTTCGCGAGCGTGCTCGCCGAGCTCTTCAACGCGCTCACGGGCTTGACCCGCAGCGCGGCCGACCTTCTCTCGCGCCTGCTGGGCAGTCTCACGTGCGCGTTCTCCAACGTCGCCCGCACGCTCACGCGCATACTCGGCCGACTCGCGAGCGCGCTCTTCAGCGTCACTCATACGCTTACGCGCATACCCAGCGCTGTCAAGCACGCGGTCCTTTACATCCTCAGCGCTGTCAAGAACGCGGTCCTTTACGTTCCCAGCGCTGTCAAGCACGCGGTCCTTCACGTTCCCAGCGCTGTCGAGTACGGCGTCCTTTACGTTGCCAGCGCTGTCGAGCACACGGTCCTTCATATCGCCAGCGTGCTTGCCAGCGTACTCAGCAGACTCACGAGCGCGATCCTTCATGTCGCCAGCGCGCTTGCCAGCGTACTCGGCAGACTCACGAGCGCGCTTGCCAGCGTACTCAGCAGACTCACGAGCGCGGTCCTTCATGTCACCAGCGCGCTTGCCAGCGTATTCAGCAGTCTCGCGAGCGCGGTCCTTTACGTCGCCGGCACGTTTACTCGCGTACTCGACAGTGTCTTCCGCGCGGCCGCGAGCATACCCTGCTGTGTCCTTCGCGCGCTCCTGGAGTTCGTCGAGCTTGTAGCGCGCCTGTTCAGCCGTGTCCTTTGCGTGGCCCTTGCCTTGCTCATAGAGCTCGTCCATGTGCGCGCGGCGCCGCGCAGCCATCTCGTCCAGGTCGTGGTCATGGTCCTTGTCGTAGTGGTGGTGCTCCGCCGGGTCGCCTGGGGAGTGGTCGCGACCTCGGTACACTTCATACACGCGGCTCGGCATTCTTGATAAGTTGTTGTTGTTGGTGGTGGTTGGTGATTGCTTGCTTGTTGGCTTGATAGTCTTGCGGTTGGCTCAGTTGCTTGGTGTATGCAGCTGAAGGCACTTTGAAAACTGTGCTCATGGGAGCGCGGCGCATTTTCGATCAACGCCACAACAACAATATCGGCTTGAAGTTAGTGCGGAGGAAGATATCGACAAGAGAGAATGAGAGACACGCCGCCGCCCAACTGCCTCATCTTTGAGGCGTCGCTTTCCTGCTTCTCTTCATACTAAACGCCATAGAAAGCGGTCCAACGGAGTCATGTGGAGAAGGCTGCCATTTTGACTGTTCTTCTTCTGAATTCTGCCGTTGGCAGTATTGGATGGCATGGTGATCGGCGTTTCCCACATAGTGGCTGCTGCTTTGCAGCCTTTAAACGAACAAAACCCAAACAACCAGAGTTTCAAATTTGCTCGACTGTATTTCTCACGATGATGCACGGCTTCTTACCAGCGATCACAGTGGTTTATCCACTATGATGACCTCGTCGTGCAGTTTTGAGCGATAGGTTCTAGCACAATGTTCAAGCAGAAGAGAGACAAAGAGGTAGCAGTGGCATATTCAGTGTGTGTAAAAGGAAAGGAAAACGTACTCGTAGTTTGTGCTTTTACTTTTTCGATCGGATGAACTTGAT